>ML809007.1:97145-113220 GCA_009831015.1 Picea engelmannii
GTGATCTTCAGGGCCCCATGGCCCCAGGTAAGTAGATAATTCATTTTGATTCCTTGCATTTGCATCTTGATTGCTCATACTAGTTTAGATGCATTTCATTTTCATTTTACTCTACTTGCATATTGATTTCATGCTTAGTTTAGAATTTTTTGAAAATATGTCAAAATTTTATTTTTCTAGCTTAGTTGGTTTTGATTATCATCATATGAGAACAAGGTGCTTAGTTGGTTTTGATTATCATCATATGAGAACAAGGATGAATATGCCATCCTGCACTTGACAGTTTGATGTTTTCTTGCAGGAACATGTCTACCAGGAGATGTTGCAGTTCTCATGCACTCTACGACGAGCACATGTCCCCAAGTAGGCGCCAGAAGTTATCCCCATTTTGTGGATAACTAAGGAGATGATGTCTCGAGCCCCTCAAGTTGTAGATATGGAGTGCCGAGAGACTACATGACCAACAATGCCCTTTTTCACAGATGGGAAACCCACTCACCACCACAGATGGTCACAGGTTTGCAGATGGAATCCACCACATCAACTGGCTTCCAGAATGCAGTGGGCCTTGCTCAATGAGGTACAAGTCAGTATTATGGTGAGCATCATTTCAATATTCAAGCCATTTGATTATGTTGTTTCTTAGATTGCTCTAGATTTCATGATATATGCTTGGAAATTGTGCCTTTTTCCCTACTTCACCTTGGTGATTGACATTGTGCCCTAGTAAGTGGTCTTCCTTGGCAATGGGTTTTATACTATGAACTCCCTTAATGAGCCATCATACCATTCCCAACCATACTTACCACTTTTCATCATTATTCCCCTCCATTTCCTTATCTTTTGGGATTTTAGGGTGTATTGACCCAAGAAGGGGTTGTCCCTCATTCTATGGGAAGAAGGGGTTGAAGGCCCATAGGGGTTGATGTTGGGTAAAAGATAAAAGCCTTGTAATAAACCTTCTAGATGCCTCACCCAAGGATCACCGAAGAAAGCAATAAAATGTTTATCTTTAAGTAAAGGGGACCTACAATATAATAAATAATGCTTGAAAGGTTAGTTGAAGGATGGGAGGTCTTGTCACGATCTGACCTATCAAGTCCATGAATATCTAGTGGTACGGAATTGTCATCATCTGCTCACCAAAACAAGAAAATGGCTCTCAGTTGCATGGCTGAGAGAAATGGGGTCTCATCACGAGCCAACCTTCTCATTTCCACTAGGTGTTTGTGGGTGACATTGTCATCATCTCGTCACCACGCCAAGGCAATGACCTTCAACCTCTCCTTATTCTATTATGAAATAAAATACAAAGAAAGAAATATAAATGGCAATTGATGGGCTTGGAAAAAATGCATTGCGTACAAAGGTACCACACACCCTCTACAAAGGTACCCGTGAATGAGACACTACGACCCCTTGTATGTCATAAGCCCTATGCTCATTGAGTCTTGACCCAAACCACTTCATCCACTTTACATGGCTTAGAGAGGGATCTCTTGGAAACACTCCTTGACCTAGGGAAAGATCTACCCAATAGGACACCTTGTCAACCCTCCCATACTCAAGCTTGACAAGTCGCATAGTGTCTTTGAGCAATTAATTGTTTGATATAGTGGTCTTTGATGCACATGCTTAGATGGATTATTTATTGATTGGATTCACTTATCATGATGTTATGACTTGAGATCCTTAGAGGGCGTGCTCATTTGTCTTTGCAAGACCTAGTTGGTGGAAAACTTTGGGAGAACAAGCCTAGATTGGGCTTCCATGGGGCTACAAGCCCATAGGTTGGATGTCAGGATCCCGCATACCGAATGAGAGAGATCATACTTGGAAGGCCTTGAGGATGACTTGGATGAAATATCTCAGCCCTCACTTGCCAAACGATTTTCCTAGGAGGGGAAAAACCTCCTATTTTTGAGCTTGACGTCATGCTCGGGGAGCTAGGACATGGTAGTGAGGTTCCACTCTTTTGACACATGGACGTTTTGAGGAGAAGAGGGTATTCACCATGATGAGAGTGCTTAGATGCTTGACATATGGCCTTTGGAGGCCTACCCATGCTTCTCCAACACCAACGACTTCCTCAAAGTGGCAAAACGTCCCCTAAAGGGGAGACGTCCTTCTAAAATTAGGGTTTTCTTATGTGGAAAAGTGAATTTTAAATGAATTACTTTGTAAAGGGGGAAAGATTAGGGTTGTTGACCGCTAAGCTTGTGTTTTACCCCTTAATTTGTGGACAAGTCACCTTGGTGACATTTGTATAAATAAGAGATCATAAGATATCATTTTAACATAACTCTCCCTCATTGTGAGAGGACTTGGTCTGAAATTTTTGGCTATCTTGGCTCTTTTATCTCTTTTGCACTTGTTTATGGCTATATTTATGAATGGTTGATGGAGGAGGTCTAGCACTAGCTTTGGATGATGTTTTCTAGCTCTTATGGTGGATTATCTTGGCATTTCTCTTGATCTTGGTATGGTCTTTTACTATTATGCTATCATTTTTTCAAGTCAAGTATTGTTATGCTAGGAGCTATGTGGGAAGTATAAGGGCATACACCTCCACCATATCCTTCATCATTTATTTCTTCATCTCATTGATTTCACTAAGGTTTGCTAAGATAAGTATAAGGGCATACACCCTCTTAGATTAAACCCTAGCTAGGGAAAATTTCCTAGGGAAGTAAAAGGGCTTACACCCCCAAGGAGGTAGCTTCTCCAGCTCTTGTTTATTTGACTCCATTAACCCAATAGTAAAGGCACTAGTCATACTTTTTTGCATTGGAGATATACAATCATTGCCTTAGGAAACATAATTTTTGATCTTTTGAAAGTTTTCTTGCTTGAAGTTGTTTTGCCTCATTGAGAGGAGTCTTCCCCCACTAGGGCGTCCCCTCTCTCCCAATACTCTAATTTATGTTACAAACTTTAACCTATAGCCATTAGGGCTGCATAACCCTAGCTACTAACACTCTCATAACTCCTAGACTAACCCTAGACTAGCTCTCTAATATTCCTCACTTACTCTATTAACTAGGGCGCATCTTTTGGGCTAGTTCTTGGAACTTTTGTGTGGTTGATTTTTCTGTTGCATGACATTGAATGTTACAGCCATAAGGCTGCAATTTTATGCAGAAAATACAAGTTTACAACAACTATCTTCTCTTGCTTCTTAAGTGCCATTTTTTAGCCTATATTCATTGTTAATCTTGATGTTGATTTAATTAACTAGTTTAGATCTTTGTATGCTAATTTAGATGTTTTATTTGCTGATATAAATTGTCATATACTGCTACAAATTAGGGACAACAAGCTTAACTTTCTGATCCAACTAACATATATCATTACAAAGTGTCTTTTCTTGTGTCTCAGATAGGTACAATCATCCGGAGAAGTACTATACCTGTGGGGCAACAATTAATTGACTTACAAGGCATCTTTTCCCACCTTTCATCCCACTTAGACTTGACCTCTAGGGGCTTAACTTCCTATTATATCCATCTCCATCTCCATCCCCCCTAGGGTCACCAAGATCGCCTCCCTAGAGTGACCTAGTCACCCTTGAAGTGCGGGACCTACATTGAGGTGACATTGGGTGTAGGATTCCCAAGTTGTAGCACTTGTTTTGTGGTTGGGTCGGGCTTTTCCCAACCTACAACTTGAGCTATAAAAATCTCAACTTTGGTTGTTGAGTTGTACAACAATGTTCTTTCTACGCATTCTCTTTTGGAACACACAAATGTGGCCATTCTCCTCGATAATGGAACTCTTATCGATGTGTGTGATATGTGGTGGCTCTATAGATTGTGAATTTAGAGTATTGAGCTCACCTTATCATTCTGCATGAGTGCACAGTTCAAATCTGTCCTTGCATTCAGATCATGGCTATGTGTGTCACTGGGCTACCTAGACTTCCAGGTGTTTTGCATTTAGATATGGCCTTAATATTTGATGCTTTGTGTCGATTGGTGAAGAACTAGGATTTATTTCGTTGGTTGCAAACTCTCATTACATATATATATTTTTATTTTGGAGGCCATTTGGCAGATTGTTTATTTTTCCAATTTATTGTATTTTAGAGGTTATTGGCCAAGTTTTCGCCATATCTCTTAAGAGAAGTCTCTATTTTCCATTTTCTTTGAGGAGTTGCGAAGAGCATTCTTCTCTCTTTCCGGTGAGTGGTTGCACACCATAATTATTTGCTTAATTGAAATTGTTTTTCTCATCATGAGCTCAATGAATAGATGTTGATTCCTCTATTGTAAACGGGTACCTAACAAGGCCTTATTTGTCGGGACCCATATCGAGGATTGTTTTCCATGATGGCTATTTATGGTACCTCTCGCTCTACACCTTTGAGTAGTGGATTATGTGTCACTCATGCAAATAGTTTTAGTAGTGTAACTAGGAATTTGTCTCCATGTACTGCCTTGTTTCACAGTCTCTTCGAGCTCACCACTTTGGAGTGTTTCTTGCTTAGCTTGTTTTGCATCTGTGTCGCCTTTAGCTCGTACTCCATACTTTAGTCATTAGTTGTGACATACATTGCGATCATATTTTCCACTTGGTTCATCATTGTGGGGGGGTGTTGTGCAATGGTTCATACGATGATTCTTCGTGCTTCACCATTTTGTTTGACATCGACCACTTTTAAGAGTGATCCTCGTATCGATCACCAATTCCTATTTTAACTCAATGGTTGCATTGGCTAGTGACCCATCACTTCGATGAGATGGATTGACATCCACAAGGACACTCATTTTATGATGTTTTTGTCGACTGTAAGTGAGTACCTCAACATACTTTCTATGTCAAGACTCATTTCAGAGGATCAGTCTCTTTACTTGAGAAGTTTGAAATTTGTATTTCTACATGGATCTTTGATGGCGTTGACAGCGTGGAGTAATTTGTCTCTCTTCTTAAGAGTTTTGGTCATACTTCCTTATTGGAGCTTTCAAACTCCTCATGCCTCATGCTCTTGTTTTTCAATGCATATTTGTTGGATCTTCTTCAATTTCAACTCCAACACCACTTTCAACACTGGCATTTTTCTCTCTTTTGGAGAGGAGTTTCTCCTACAGGTTTTTCTCCTTTTATCTATTTATGAGAGTTTTTATATGGGTAACTCATCATGCCTTGTTGTCGGGACCCATATTTGTTTTCTTTTTTTTCTCCTTACTTTTCACTTATGGGGGGTGTTGGCATTGGTGTTTTCCAACACATCCAACTTGTGTGAGATGTAAGCTTACGTAGGTTCTCAACTAAAAAATTATTCTTGGCTATTTGTTGGGCCTCCTCAATCCTATAAATTGAGGAGCTCTTCTTGTAACTAATGAATTTAGATTCATTCAAATTAATAGATTATTATATGTTAGTATGAGGATCATTCATGATCTAGGTTGATCCCTCGAATCTCAACATTATATGAGTATATTTAACTCATACTGAAATTTTAATATCCTTAAAGATTCAATTAGAAAACGAGAAACAAAATACGCACACACCCACACCCACATATAATTTTAACATCTTTTTAAAATTAAACTTTACATATATAAACTTCAAACATCTTTGTAAATTTGAACCATTATTCTTGTTCTCATTGGAAAAAACCTAAATAATACTACTATATGAAAATAAAATAAAAGTCAATGATATGGTTGGTTGATAGCAACAATAGACTGGACCAAATGTTTGTCATGGACAAGGTATTTGAAATATCCCAAGTACTGATTTGGCTATTTCACTGAAGTTTCTTTGGGTTTTTGAATGCGGTTTCAAGGATTTTGGATTCGGTTTAGTTTATTCTCATAATGTTTGGGGTTTTTAGCTTGTTTTCACTGCATGTAAATAGTTTTGTTGTTGGTGTTAGCGATTATTTTTGTCTTGGGCGCAAAAGAACCTAGGTTTGCAGGTTGCACAGGAAGCGCCCAAGCACAACACGATAGAATCCTTTTTCAGTGACGAGTCGAGCGAGCGGGTGAAGTTTTGTCGTCGGCGGCCGAGATCCACCTACAGAGTTAATCAATGGTCATCAGGTTTTCGGGGCTGTCAAGTTGCCTGGGGTTTAGCAAGAGGGAGAATCAATGGTTCAAAACAAATCTGGATCGTCCGATCCAACCGGGACAGGTGGCAGCCTGTCGGCGTATCGGGTATCAGAAGTCAGGAAGCTCTCCGTTCATTGCAGTGGAAATCACCGATCGGCGAAACGCCGAAAGTGCCTTTGGCGCCGAGCCTACGGGCTTAGCCCCAGGTCTTATCAAGCGATCTTGCGAAGGGGGGACAACCCCTTTATAATAATGTACTATTTGGGCCATTCATCTGAGGGACGTGCGGCGCACATCCGTGTCACGTCGGCATTCGGGAGTTCGAGGGGAAAGCGCTCCTCATCACTTCACTTCTCGAAACCTCGAACCTCGAAATGTCGATAGCACCCAGAATCGGGCCCGTGGTTTTGGCGCCTGGTCGTAAAGGAACAAGCCTAGAGGAGGGGCGCTAATGTTTATCATTTGGCCACTCGGGTCCCAAAGCGCCGAATTGAGTTTCAGAGGGGGGGCACTGTGTTCTCGAGATGCTGATTCGACGTGATCTAAATCCCGGTACCTGCTGTGAATAAATGAAGAAGAGAGAGGGTGGTTGAAACCTCGCCTCACTCATTAATTGCAAAGTATGGCGGGTCTAGCAGGCGGTCTGCTCGAAAGGGTCCTGTATCCCCTTTTTTCCGAAAGAGCCATGCCCGAGTTCTCGACTAGCCGAAGGAAGTCTGCACACGCTAGCTCGACACTTAATGAATCAGCTACTCCCCTTGCTGGAGCCTCGAGCAGTTAAGATGGCGTCTGTCATAGGCGCACGATCATCCTGAGTCTGCATGGGCAGACTGTCAGAACATGCAGACGCAATGTTTTTAATGCAACGTCTTTTTTTTGCTGTTGTTGTTGTTTGAAGTATATATAGGCGTTTTCGCCATTTTTGTAAGAATTGATGGTTGAGAAAGACTCCCAGTTGTAAAAACTTTAATGAAGAATTGTGTTCTGGTTATTTATGGACTCTTGAGACTTCTTGCCTGATGAATGTCAACTTCTTTCATATCTTTGTGTATGTTGTATTAGAGCAGCTCGGAATTGGAGGATCCAGTCGAGTTGTGACTGTTATAGGATGATGTATGTTGGATCACTGTAACAGTTGTGTTGTTCTAAACAGTCTCTGTGAACTTCTCAGCACTGAACGACTTGGAATTGGAGGATCCAGTCAAGTCTTCCTTTCAGTTTCTTGAAGCCCTGAACCAAGCGGATCTTGTATTCAGATTTTTTCCTCTACGAGCTATCGAAAGGCCTGTTGCCTGAGATAGTTTGTTCATCCTTCTCCCAAGTCTTCCACCTACCCATCTTTAAATCAACTCCCTGACTGAAGTTGGGTCAAGACCTCCTTTGTTCCTTGTTATCAAATACAGTTCCTACTTTAAAGCGATACTTGTTCGAGTCTCTACCCATTTGATCGCCCATTTATCAAACCGTGACATAAAAACTGATGGGCGCTAGGCTCTGCTTTTGCAAGCAATCTAGGAGCGACTTCCAGCACTAACATTTCTGGCGCCGTTGCCGGGGACGAAGTTGAAGATTTTCCCTGGGTAGAACGACATTGAGCCTCTGATTATGAAGGTGCATCAGACATCAGAGCCCTTCAAGATTGCTACTGTGCCCCTGACGACTCCACTGTGGCAACTCCATTGTTTCCACTTCACTGTTTCAGCTGTGGCTACTATTGGCACACCTGAAAGCTGACCCAGAGGAGCTTTCTTGAGAAGGTTTCAGCAGCTGCTTTCTCGGCCTGAGAAGCTTCCTGGAGTAACAACAACGTTAGGATCTGGCCTTTGATGGTGAACAAGGACCAGACACATTCGAAGTTGCGCATATTTCACCTGGCGACTCCATGATTCAAGGATCGATTGGCGACTCCAATGGTTCGATATGGAGAAAATCCTTGCTCGCGGGTTTGCTCCTTTTAATTTTTTTGCTATTCCTGGTTTTCCTAATGTTGCCCCATCTCTAAATGAATGGGGCGATTATTTTCCCATATTTGGAAAATGTGAAGAGGACAACCCTGCTCAGCACCTCAGTGAGTTTCATGAACTCATGCGTCAGTGGGAGATACATCATGAGGATGTATTACTTAAGATGTTCATGATCTCGTTAGCAGGGGATGCACGTAAATGGTATCATTATTTACCCCCTGCAAACATTTCTTCACTCTCTGAGTTTCATGCAGCTTTCATCGCCTATTGTCAGGAGTTTTATCCCTCCGAGTTAATTTGTCATAACTGTGGTGAGGGATACCACAACTCTATACAAAATGAAGTTATTTCTGACATAGGCTGTGAGGATAATCCTGACAACCTGGATCATAAATCATTCCTTTCTCCTCCCCATTCGTCTGCATCAGAGGAGTGTTATGGAAGTGATGAAGATCCCAGGGAGGAAGAAGACACCCTGAGTGGGCTGAGGGAACAGGTGAAGTATCTCTCTGTTCAATTATAAAGGTTGAAATCTGAAGACTGTGCAGAGGATTTTCCAGCCTGGGGGGAAGAAGATGACCTGAGTGAACTAGTGGAGCAGGCGATATTCCCCACTCCCCAATGTGCAAAATTGGAATCTGAAGACAGCGAAGAGGATTTTCCAGTCTTCGAGGCAGACGATCTAAGTAGCTCTTTTGAAGAGATTATTGAAGATTTCTTGGATGCGTTAGCATCTGCCCCCGATGAGACTGTTGTCTCAGATTTAAACGAAGAAGCCATTGTGGAAGAGGATTGCTCTTTATTCCTTCATGAGATTTCCCATGATGTATTTACATTTGGGATTGAAGAGAAGGATCGGGAGACCGTTCCCATTTCACAAGATGGGGGAGTGCACGGAAAAGAGGAGGAGGAACCAGAGGAACGGCTGGGCGCGCATTTATTTTTCTATCCAGAGTCATTCAGCGAGCAGCCACCACCCGAGATCAGTGAGCCTACGACAGTTGTCCACTCACCCGTGCTTGTCAGAGATATTCAGCCACATGATAACAGCTGTGTAGCAGAGGAGGTTGCCTATCGCCAATTTTTCAAAATTTGCCACTCATTCTATGATCCTGTCAGCGAGTACATGGAGTGGCATTTCCCCTATGCCTTGGAGCCACCCTATTTCATCTCAACTCCAGCCTGTAAGGAGGAGTTGAAGAATGTAACCGTTCTGTTGTCACGGTTATACCATCTGCTGATGATCATTGACAGAAGGAAGGAGCTTCTATCCAGGAAGCTGCTTGAATGGCTATGGTGGAAATCTGCTTTCACCTAGCCCCATGTAAAGTGTTTTATTAGTTTAGGATTGTATATAAATAAGCTCCTGTAAGCATGAACGTTTAGTTTGTTTTGTTTTTCGGCCTGTATTTTCAGCAGCGGGATGTTTTGAGCCTGACTCCATAGCCCAACAGCAAGGCACTGAAGCTGCGGAATAAGTTCTTAGGGCATCACAGGGATGACTCTATCCCCCATGGAGCCTAATGTTAGCAATTATTTTTGTCTTGGGTGCAAAAGAACCCAAGTCTGCAGGTTGCACAGGAAGCGCCCAAGCGCAGCACGATAGAATCCTTTTTCAGTGACGAGTCGAGCGAGCGGGCGAAGTTTTTCCATCGGCGGCCGAGATCCACCTACAGAGTTAATCGACGGTCATCGGGTTTTCAGGGCTGTCAAGTTGCCCGAGGTTTAGCAAGAGGGAGCATCAATGGTTCAAAACAAATCTGGATCGTTCGATCCAACCTGGACAGGTGGCATCCTGTCGGCGTATCGGGTATCGGGAGTCAGGAAGCTCTCCGTTCATTGCAGTGGAAATCGTCGATCGGTGAAACGTCGAAAGCGCCTTTGGCGTCGAGCCTACGGGCTTAGCCCCAGGTCTTATCAAGCGAGCTTGTGAAGGGGGGACAACCCCTTTATAATAATGTACTATTTGGGTCGTTCATCTGCGGGACGGGCGACGCACATTCGTGTCACATTGGCATTCGGGAGTTCGAGGGGCAAGCACTCCTCGTCACTTCACTTCTCGAAACCCCGAACCCTGAAATGCCGATAGCGCCCAAAATCGGGCCCGTGGTTTTGGCGCCTGGTCGTAAAGGAACAAGCCTAGAGGAGGGGCGCTAATGTTTATCATTTGGTCACTCGGGTCCCAAAGCGTCGAATTGAGTTTCAGAGGGGGGGCACTGTGTTCTCCAGACACTGATTCGACGTGATCTAAATCTAGGTACCTGCTGTGAATAAATGAAGAAGAGAGAGGGTGGTTGAAACCTCGCCTCACTCATTAATTGCAAAGTATGGCGGGTCTGGCAGGCGGTCTGCTCGAAAGGGTCCTGTATCCCCTTTTTTCTGAAAGAACCATGCCCGAGTTCTCGACTAGCCGAAGGAAGTCTGCACATGCTAGCTCGACACTTAATGAATCAGCTACTCCCCTTGCTGGAGCCTCGAGCAATTAAGATGGCGTCTGTCATAGGCGCACGATCATCCTGAGTTTGCATGGGCAGACTGTCAGAAGACATGCAGACGCAATGTTTTTAATGTAGCGTCTTGTTTTTGTTGTTGTTGTTGTTTGAAGTATATATAGGCGTTTTCGCCATTTTTGTAAGGATCGATGGTTGAGCAAGACTCCCAGCTGTAAAAACTTTAATGAAGAATTGTGTATTGGTTATTTCTGGACTCTTGAGACTTCTTGCCTGATGAATGTCAGCTTCTTTCATATCTTTGTGTATGCTGTATTAGAGAAGCTCGGAATTGGAGGATCCAGTCGAGTTGTGACTGTTATAGGATGATGTATGTTGGATCACTGTAACAGTTGTGTTGTTCTAAACAGTCTATGTGAACTTCTCAGCACTGACCGACTTGGAATTGGAGGATCCAGTCAAGTCTTCCTTTCAGTTTCTTGAAGCCCTGAACCAAGCGGATCTTGTATTCAGAGTTTTCCCTCTACGAGCTACCGAAAGTCCTGTTGCCTGAGATAGTTTGTTCATCCTTCTCCCAAGTCTTCTGCCTACCCATCTTTAAATCAACTCCCTGACTGAAGTTGGGTCAAGACCTCCTTTGTTCCTTGTTATCAAATACAGTTCCTACTTTAAAGCGATACCTGTTCGAGTCTCTACCCATTCGATTGCCCATTTATCAAACCGTGACATAAAACTGATGGGCGTTGGGCTCTGCTTTTGCAAACAATCCAGGAGCGAATTCCAGCACTAACAGTTGGAACGATGTTATTTATTGCACTAATGGTAAAGATTGAAATTACAATAAATAGAATGCTAGACTATAAGCAAAACATTGCTAAACTTCTCAAAACTCATCAGATTGATCTTTACAAGTCTAGATCTAACCTGGAATACACATACATGTAAAGGAAATACCATATCTTCTACATGTGAGTGTGGATTTATTGCATGCAAGTCCAAATATGTTGTTGGATGGAAGATATATTGCATGCACTGTGAAATATACTACATGCACTGAGAATACGATGCATTCAATGGAAATACGCTACAAATGTTGTCACTGATGAATGGTGAATCTCTTGTGGATAGATATGCTACATGCGAGTAAAGGAAATACCATATCTGCTACATGTGAGTGTGGATATGTCGCATGCAAGTCCAAATATGCTACTGGATGAAGATACACTGCATGCACGGTGAAATATGTTGCATGCGATGATAATAAGCAGATCTGATGTTGTTTGATGGGATAACGTCCCTCCTGAACCTCCATTCCTCCCTCTGGATCAATCTTGTAACTCCCACGCCCTCCAAGCACTAAGGGCAACTCTCTAAACCTCCTTGACTGATGTGAATCCCTCTAAATGGATCCAATGTTGTATCTACTGCAATCCTGAAGAACGATGGAGAATTTGGATGATCCTCCCGACTAACTAGTGTGTCTTCCAACACCGAAATCAATCACTTTGGTGGTTTCTCCCTGGAAATCCAGAAAGTCCACAAAGTCACTCGACTTCTCTCTGCAATCCAATTCTCAATCTCAATATTTGATAATGAGAGGAATTAGAGTTATCCTCCTCTTATACTTGATCCTCATTCTAATTTCTCATTCACTTTATTCAATTAAAGTGACTTTTCCTAAGTTTTGACTTCAATTATTCTTTTAAGTCACTTAATCACTTTTTCCCACTTTATTACTTAATGTCACTTTCAACTTAAGGTTTTCTCGTAAATGAAACTAAATAATTCTTGTATTCCCTTTTTCTCCTAACTATAGCCTACGAGAATCAGTATAGGCTACCGAGTCGCTTCTCCTAAAGTCATCACTGGGAAAGGGACATTACAATCCTCCCTTCCCGATATTTCTTGTCCTCAAGCAACTGCAAGCTAGGGTGTTGTATAATCTTCTCTGCCTCCCATGTAACCTCCACAACTGATAGACCTCTCCACTTGATCAGACACTCCCTGATAATCCGACTCCTCAAATCCCACTCCCCGATCTCCAAAACCTCCTCGGGGTCCAACTCCAACTGACCTTCCTCATCTAATGGGGGTAACTCCATGGAAATAGTAATATGTTGTCCTAAATCCTTTTTAAGGCATGACACATGAAACACATTATGGATTTTACTTCCCTCCGACAACTCGAGTTCGTAAGCCACCTCCACCACTCGCTTGATAATCCTGTAAGGGCCATAGAATCTCGACTTCAGTTTCTATGCCCCACTCCTTTTCAACGAAGAATGTCTGTAAGGTTGTAGCCTAAAAAATACCAAGTCTCCCTCCTCGAAGTTGCGCTCAAGTCGGTGTTTATCTGCGTATATATTTTGTTGATTCTGGGTCGCCTATAAATCCATTGGGTATGAAAACCTCCCTGTAGAAAAACTATGCGACTTGTGTTGCCTTGTACTCTAAAGGTATCACAAAAAAATGTGTGAACTTGGTCAATCTTCTGACCACTACATAAATACAGTCTCTACCCTGCACCTTGGGTAGGCCTATGATGAAATCCATTCAAATGCTCTCCCATTTCTGCTTCGGTATGGGTAATGATTGAAGTAACCCTGTAGGATGTGTTTGTTCTGACTTTTTCTGTTGACAAGTCACACACTCTCTGACGTGCCTCAACACATCATCTTTGAGACCCTTCCACGAGAATCTTTCCCCGATTTGCATGTAGGTTTTAAAATACCCATGATGTCCTGGTAGTGGTGAATCATGTGTTGCATTCATAATCTTCTTTTTGAGCTCAAATTCTGGGACCAAGTAGATCCCATCTTTATAGAATATGAAATCGTCTAAGACTTGGTATCTATCATCCTATACCTGTCCATCCATCACCTCACAAGTGAATTGGTTCTTGGAGTACTCCACCAATAAGTGAGCCTTCCAATCAACTGATATCTCTAACAATGAACAACTCATTGGTCTAACCCCTTCCTCCAAATCAATAGCATGCTCAAACCCTCTGTCTGGAGGTCGACCTAGGGGAATCTATCTAAAAGCATGCTCATGCTTCCCCAACAACGCTTGTATCTCTGTGTGGTACCTTTGTCTTCCATATGATGCTCTCTGGGTAGTGATCAAGCACTCGACTATATATGCTACATCACCATGCCTGAATATTTTATCCATCCTCTTTATTGAAACTCTCCTTGGTTTCCCATTGGATAATCCCCTCAACACCACCTTCTTTCCCTCAACATCTCTGAATCCCTTCTCCAAATTCCGGTAGTTCATGGTGATCTTTCCCAACAATTACAACCATTAGACCCCCAAGACTATATATGTATCAAATAGGTCAACTACATAAAAAACCATCGGTCACCAAGTAGTTGACTAATTTCAATACTAGATTCAAAATTATGTCTCGATAGGTCATGTTGTAGCCATCTGCTACTGCTACGTTGAATCCATCAAACTCTTATGTCTGCAAGCCTCTCTTGGCCACCAATGATGCATCGATAAAGTTGTGGGTTTCCCCACCATCCACCAAGGTCGTGACTCTCTGGCCCTGAATGACTCCCTTGATCTTGAGGGTGTCGTATTAGGGAGCTCCCGATAAAGCCACTATGACACCACCTTTAATCGACGTACGTGGCGGTGCCCCCATCTGTGGTTGTGTCTCATGAGGATGCTCCTCTCCTGAGTTGTTGGAATCTCTATCATGTGAAGATCGTGTTGTCTCCTCATCATCACTATCTAAGACCACCTCTATATAATGGACCTTATCTTTGCCCATGCACCTATGGCTTGGCACCCAAGGCTCTTTGCATGTGAAGACAAGTTTCTTCTTCATTAAATCCCATTGAGTCTCATCATCAAGATTATCCTTCCCTTTCCACTCCCTCTGAAATGGTTTTTGGTCTTTTTTTCTCTGTGGGATGAAGGGTTTGGAATTCTTGTGCTTCAGGATTGCATCCTCCATGTCTCCAGTGCATATGATAACACCCTGTAGTGTGTGTGGTTTGAATACTTTCACCCATCCTCTCAACGGTTCTGAGAGCCCCTCGGTGAATAACATAATTAAACGCTACTCCGACACATCTGATATTGTCATTGCCAACCTCTGAAAGTCTGTAATGAATGCTTCGACTAACCCTGTCTGTCGCAACAGTGCCAAATCTCTGAAGTGAATCTTTGGATCCTTTTTATCAAAGTGATCCATAATCTTCTTTTTGAACTCCCTGTAAGATGTAATGTGATTGTAACCCAAGGTCACCAATCTGTAATACCACCACTCGTGGGCCTCCCCCTCGAGATGTAAATTGGTGAAACTGATGGCTTCTGATTCTAACATCTGGTTGAGCTAGAAATATGTATCAATATTCTACACCCATGCTCTGGATGAGCATTTAGTAGACCCATCAAAGATGGGGATTGTCAGTTTCCCAACCTTCCTAATGAAATCAATATTCTATTGTGCTCCTCGCGGCATGTCTCTGAGTTTATTTTTGTACTTTATGGTACAGAACTCTTGTAAACTCATATCTGCATGAAACTCGAGACCTAGATCCATATTCTCTCCTGTACTCTATGAAATTCTCTGTTGGTTGTCCATGTCCCTGGTTCCATGTCTGCTATCCTCCCTGGAAGTGAGGGAAAAGTGGTTTAAGAATTTTGCTCGCTGATGTAGTGTAAGTGCGAGTAGGTGACTGACTATTGCTGGCCCCTGCTATGTTCCCACTGGAAGCACTCACTCCACCTGCACCACTTGCACCAATGTTACCCATGTTGCTTTGAATTTCCTGTGTACTGGCCGCCATATGTGCAATAGCCTGCATCATCATATATTGGCCCCTGGAAAGGTCATTCATTATCCTCTATGTATTGTCCAATGGTGGGGCTTGGTCCTTTCCTCTATCTTCTAGATGTTCATGCCTATCACCCATTTCTTCTTCTACCTCTGCTTCTGTCTTTGAGCTGATACATATCTCTTCCTCGGATTTTGTCTCTGAATCAATATGGAAAGGATTATAATCCTCTCTCTATCTACGTCACTTCCTTTCCCTTTTATCCTCTCTCGGGTATGTGATGTACTCGTCTCCAATGTGTCCTCTGCCCTTTGGATAATGTTCCTCGGCTCTCAGAATCATGAGTTGTTTTACTCATAGGATGGCAACATATCCAACTTTGATACCATTGAAATATCCCAAATACCGATTTGGCTATCTGAATGAAGTTTCTTTGGGTTTTTGAATGCGATTTCAAGGATTCTGGATCCGATTTAGTTTATTCTCATAATGTTTGGGGTTTTAAGCTTGTTTTCACTGCATGCAAATAGTTTTGTTGTCGGAACAATGTTCTCTATTGCACTAATGGTAAAGACTGAAATTACAACAAATGGAATACTGGAATTTAAGCAAAACACTGCTAAACTGCTCAAAACTCATTAGATTGATCTTTACAAATCTAGATATAACCTGTAATACACATGCATGTAAAGGAAATACTAGATCTGCTACATGCAAGTGTGGTTTGGTTGCATGCAAGTCCAAATATGTTGTTGGATGGAAGATACGTTGCATGCACTGAGAATACACTGCAAATGTTGTCACTGATGAATGAC
>ML809007.1:116458-132673 GCA_009831015.1 Picea engelmannii
TCATCACTATCTAAGACCACCTCTATATAATGGACCTTATCTTTGCCCATGCACCTATGGCTTGGCACCCAAGGCTCTTTGCATGTGAAGACAAGTTTCTTCTTCATTAAATCCCATTGAGTCTCATCATCAAGATTATCCTTCCCTTTCCACTCCCTCTGAAATGGTTTTTGGTCTTTTTTTCTCTGTGGGATGAAGGGTTTGGAATTCTTGTGCTTCAGGATTGCATCCTCCATGTCTCCAGTGCATATGATAACACCCTGTAGTGTGTGTGGTTTGAATACTTTCACCCATCCTCTCAACGGTTCTGAGAGCCCCTCGGTGAATAACATAATTAAACGCTACTCCGACACATCTGATATTGTCATTGCCAACCTCTGAAAGTCTGTAATGAATGCTTCGACTAACCCTGTCTGTCGCAACAGTGCCAAATCTCTGAAGTGAATCTTTGGATCCTTTTTATCAAAGTGATCCATAATCTTCTTTTTGAACTCCCTGTAAGATGTAATGTGATTGTAACCCAAGGTCACCAATCTGTAATACCACCACTCGTGGGCCTCCCCCTCGAGATGTAAATTGGTGAAACTGATGGCTTCTGATTCTAACATCTGGTTGAGCTAGAAATATGTATCAATATTCTACACCCATGCTCTGGATGAGCATTTAGTAGACCCATCAAAGATGGGGATTGTCAGTTTCCCAACCTTCCTAATGAAATCAATATTCTATTGTGCTCCTCGCGGCATGTCTCTGAGTTTATTTTTGTACTTTATGGTACAGAACTCTTGTAAACTCATATCTGCATGAAACTCGAGACCTAGATCCATATTCTCTCCTGTACTCTATGAAATTCTCTGTTGGTTGTCCATGTCCCTGGTTCCATGTCTGCTATCCTCCCTGGAAGTGAGGGAAAAGTGGTTTAAGAATTTTGCTCGCTGATGTAGTGTAAGTGCGAGTAGGTGACTGACTATTGCTGGCCCCTGCTATGTTCCCACTGGAAGCACTCACTCCACCTGCACCACTTGCACCAATGTTACCCATGTTGCTTTGAATTTCCTGTGTACTGGCCGCCATATGTGCAATAGCCTGCATCATCATATATTGGCCCCTGGAAAGGTCATTCATTATCCTCTATGTATTGTCCAATGGTGGGGCTTGGTCCTTTCCTCTATCTTCTAGATGTTCATGCCTATCACCCATTTCTTCTTCTACCTCTGCTTCTGTCTTTGAGCTGATACATATCTCTTCCTCGGATTTTGTCTCTGAATCAATATGGAAAGGATTATAATCCTCTCTCTATCTACGTCACTTCCTTTCCCTTTTATCCTCTCTCGGGTATGTGATGTACTCGTCTCCAATGTGTCCTCTGCCCTTTGGATAATGTTCCTCGGCTCTCAGAATCATGAGTTGTTTTACTCATAGGATGGCAACATATCCAACTTTGATACCATTGAAATATCCCAAATACCGATTTGGCTATCTGAATGAAGTTTCTTTGGGTTTTTGAATGCGATTTCAAGGATTCTGGATCCGATTTAGTTTATTCTCATAATGTTTGGGGTTTTAAGCTTGTTTTCACTGCATGCAAATAGTTTTGTTGTCGGAACAATGTTCTCTATTGCACTAATGGTAAAGACTGAAATTACAACAAATGGAATACTGGAATTTAAGCAAAACACTGCTAAACTGCTCAAAACTCATTAGATTGATCTTTACAAATCTAGATATAACCTGTAATACACATGCATGTAAAGGAAATACTAGATCTGCTACATGCAAGTGTGGTTTGGTTGCATGCAAGTCCAAATATGTTGTTGGATGGAAGATACGTTGCATGCACTGAGAATACACTGCAAATGTTGTCACTGATGAATGACAAATTTCTTGTGGATAGATATGCTACATGCGAGTAAAGGAAATACCAGATCTGCTACATGCGAGTGTGGATCTGTTGCATGCAAGTCCAAATATTCTACTGGATGGCAGATACACTGCATGCACGGTGAAATATGTTGCATGCACGGTGAAATATGTTGCATGCACAGAGAATACATAGATATGTTGTTGTTTGATGGGATAACATCCCTCTTGAACCTCCACGCCTCCCTCTAGATCAATTTTTAATTCCCACGCCCTCCAAGCACCATGGGCGAGTCTTTGAACCTTCGTGACTGATGTGAATCCCTCTGAATGGATCCAATGTTGTATCTGCTGCAATCCTAAAGAACGTTGGAGAATCTGGATGATCCTCCCAACTAACTAGGGTGTGTTTTCCAACACCGAAATCAATCACTATGGTGGTTTCTCCATTGAAATCCACAAAAGTCCACAAAATCACATGACTTCTCTCTATAATCCAATTCTCAATCTCAATAATCGATAATGAGAGGAATTAGGGTTATCCTCCCCTTTATACTTGATCCTCATTCTAATTCATTGTTCACTTTATTTAATTAAAATGACTTCTCCTAAGGTTTGACTTTAATTATTCTTTTAAGTCACTTATCACCTTACTATTATTTAAGTTTTGACTTTCATAAGACAACATGTATTAAAAAAAATTCATATCCACAAGTATAAAGTGAGTATTATAAAAAAAATTATTTAAATAATTTTTGAAGTGATATTTACTTGTAGTTTAGTCTTGTATTTGTAATAATGGTATAAAAATATTAAAAAATAGTACTTATTAATATAAAAAATAGAATTTTAATTTAAAGTTATTTATGAAATTAATTCCCAAGATCTCATTTCCTTGATGTTAAAGTTTCCAAAATAATTCCAAGTAATTTTCCTACCTATCCCAAATTCCCAAAAAGTTGATTCTCATGCAACTATGGGGGTTTGATGTGAAGTTCCCAAAATGATTCCAATTACTTTTCATACCTTTCCAAATTCCCAAAAAGTTGATTCTCATGAAACTATGGTTTATAGCATACATTTATAAAAATAAAATTATAAGTAGACAATTTTTTAATCCATAATATTTATAGATTTACCATTTTACTTGTCATATATATTAGTAAAATTATTTTATAAAATTTAAAACCCAAAAATACATAAATATATATATGCACGTTATATGTAGTTCCCACGGAAACATATACATATAATAAATCTATCCAATGTTTAATCCGTAAAGCATAGGTAATACACACATTATTAATCGAGAATGGAAAGTTCCCACTAAAGTTGGAATTTGAAATCCAACCCATTAATTAAATTAACTCTTAAAATCAATTTGTCAAACATATTAGGTGTTTTTTAAATGAACTTTGATAACAGCTAAATTAAAGTGTTTTAAATGTAATTGACAGCTAAATTGCCCGTCAAATTTTAATAATCTTTGATGACACATATAAAAGAGTGGTTTCAAATGTAATTGACGGCTAGATTGCCCGTCAAATTTTATCCCTTATCCTATCAAACAGAAACTTTGATGACAGAGATATAGAAGAGTTTTAAACGTAATTGACGGCTAAATCGTCCGTCAAATTCCGTCCCTTATCCCCACCTCCTTGTTTATAGCCCACGTTTGATGATGAACACCAGGGCATTTGTATATAAACGTGCATATCCACCCGTCCCTCCCGAATTTCTGTCCATCCAACTCAATATCCAATTCAAAAAGTTGCCGATTCCAAAGCATATTCTCCTCTTTATTAATATAAAATTCCTTTAAAACGCATCCTGATGTCAAAACCACTCTTAAAAAAATTGAGTATTGTTCTTCTGACGACATCTCGAACAGCAACGTGTTATATTAAATGTTTTTCCTGACTAACAGGGACTAAAATCTCTGCGAGGTAGATTCATCGGCATTGTTTCCTGTCATCTTCCCATCCACTTTCTAGCTACTTCATTTAATTTTTTCAGAAGATGTGATTCACAGTCAAGACCGAGTGCACCTATCATGTCTGCGATAATGGAGAATCAAAAATTTGGTGGAGGTTTGGACTGCTTGCTGCCTTGGTGAGAATACCAGGCACGCAAATTCTAGATAACTCTCAGGGCTAGCTAGCTACTCCATGGATAGGGATTTTCGAGGTTTTTTAAGCTGTGTACATGGACTGTTTTGAGCTATCGGATTATAATCGTCTCAAATGAGAATTGACTTAAGGAGCTTTCTGGGTACTGTTTTCTTAGAATTCTCGAATGGATTGCTTCTGTATTTTGTAAATAACTCCAAAACCCATAAAACCCAAGCTCCAAAACCCACATCGATTTTCTGCCTGTAAGCGTTTTATGTTGTGATTTATTCAACATATCTGATATCCATGAATGTCTCAGGATATATGAATGTGTTTTTTGGTTTCTGTGCATGTCTTGTCATATTTTGTTGATGGTCTGATATGCCTCCAGATTTGTGACTCTGGATATCCATCTTGTGAGCATGGATTTCCTATTGTTAATTTCTTAACCCTTCATCTGCTGTGTGTGTTATAGGGAGGGTTGGGAAGGCATACAGGGCGTTGGACATGGTTTTGATGTTTATGTAGAATCTGTATCCATGAATGTCCAGGATTATGGGTATACATGAATCTGGTTGAAACTTAATAGCAATAATAATAATAATCTAATTTAAGGTCACGGCCAGTATGATACCTCTTTTTTGTAAGACAAGGGACCCTCTGCGCAGGGATTTGACTACTAAAGTGTACATACCCTACCCTCTCTGGAGGTGTACATACTCTACTCTCTGTATTTGAATCTCTACCCTCTCTGGATTTGAACCTCTGACCTCCTAGGAGGAAATACACGTTCTTAATCATTAGGCCTACTCATGATTATTTCCTTGCATATCTTTTGTCACATATCCTTTGTCACGGATACCCCTCTACCCTCTGACCTTCTAAGAGGAAATACATGTTCTTAATCATTAGGCCCACTCATTATTTTCTTGCATATCCTTTGTCACTGATGTGGCCATTCAGATTGGTCAGTAGGGTTTGTTCAACTGAATTGAAAGTTATGGTTTTATGAGTATGAGATTGATTTTGAACTAGCAAAGCTCCAGGCTGAAATGTAATTTTTTTGTTATTAGGCACCTGCATTCTATATGTTTCCATTTTTGTTATAGCACTCTTATTGACTGGGTGCACTCTTGAAATCGCCATCCCCAAAAGGATCCAGCAAAGCCACTTTACAGGGGGATTAACTGTAAAGCAGTTTGAAAGAGGGGTTAACTGTAAAAGCCCATTGGTTGGCCCTGTAAGCCCTGAAGAGAGGACATGGTAGGTGTAGGCACATTTGCTTTAGATGAGTATGTCAATGGGTATACCTCCTCCCAGTCCATGATGTTGGGATACTGAAATTGGTTTTGTTCTAATGTGCATGCTAAATGCAGTAATAGAACCCCAAAATAAATATGTCTAGGAGAACAGCCTTATTGTTGTTTTCTTTACAGCCTTATTGTTGTTTTCTTTTTCACTTGTAGAAGATATTTCTTATTTGATTCTGCTGCATTTGAAGTAGGCCTATATCTGAGCATTGAGGCAAGAGGAGGAGAGGATGCTTACCCAACCAGCAGCAATTGGGCTTTCTGAACTTGAGACTCTGAGCGATGCTGTGGACCACAAGGACAATATGAGGAGAACAAATTACAATAAGTTGATACCGGATTTAGAGCTCACAAAAGATGGTCGTGTGAGAAAAATCGAAACATTCGGTGACTATGTTGGTGAGTTTATGCAGATATCATCTCCTAGCGATACCAAATCCTGCCTATTGTCAAGTATTTTTGACGATAGTAAGTGCTACAAAAGAAAATGAAAGTGGTTCTCAAAACTATTATCCATGTTACAGTGACACAATATCCATTCTTCATGAGAAGATAAAAGTCTTATTTTCATTAAATTTATTTATTTATGGCTCTGTTGGGTAAATCTGTCTTCTTTAACATTTATGAAGACACAGCGGAAATGAATAAAGAACTGATACCAATGGTGCTGCTGCCACAGTTCGGCAACTGGGATTAAAGGAGTACAGCATATCTCATTGTCTCTCGAAGCTTGCAGATGATTACTTGAGGGTAAACAGGAGCGGTTCTGATGGGGGTCGGGAAAATACCTTTATGTGTCTTACCAGTCTACTCTCAGAGGACGAGATTGAGTCTCTCTATGTAGAAATTGTGAGAGAGTTTGAGGCTTGCATGCTAAGCTATTTTTCCTTTCATTGGGACCAGTCTTCAGTTATTATTGATCAGGTAAATACTTTTTACCTGTCTCGGTCTCAGGAACAATAGTCGTTGTCCTTTATAACCTGAAATTGTGGTAAATAGGAGAAAAATTCCTGTTCTCTAAACTTACAAATAGCTAGAATTCTTGAATAATATATGCCATATGGTACATCACTTCATAAGTAATTAGATAGTTAATTTGTAATGAATAGTGATATTTATGAACTTTTCATGATTGCACTGTTAGGTTCTACAAGGAAATCCTCGACCAAAGAAGAAACTCAGGGATGCTGTACTGTCTGCTACAAGGTGAGTTTTGTTATCAGAAAACATGCACTTATCTGATTGTCTGAATATAGTTTATGTGGTAGAAAGCCTGAAATTCAATGCCTGATATACAACATATGAAATTGACCTCAACTTAGAACAGGAAACACCGTCTTGAAAGAGCAATGAAGACTCTGAGAATAAAGAATGTTTTTTCAACTCTAATGGGACAGCTGAAGGCCATTGGTAGCTACTCACACCCTTACGAGCCAAACAACATAGCTGTCCCAGCTAATGCCGATATGGGAAGTCCGGTGCTGCTTCTTGTTGGAGGTGGAATGGGGGCTGGCAAGAGTTCTGTTGTCAAAGACATAAAGAAATGGTAAAGCTCCTATATGCATTACATATTGATTGTATTCTTAAAGAAGTATCCCTAGATGAAACATTCAATTTAGGGAATAGCTGTGTTCTCTACAAGAGAGCTTGTTCACAATGTTAGTTATCATCAACATCATTTTAATGAAACTGAATTTTTGTACAGTCCATTTTGGTCGCATGCAGCAAAAAATGCAGTGCTAGTGGAGGCAGATGCATTTAAGGACACAGATTTAATATATCAAGCTTTGAGCTCTGATGCCTATAGAGAAATGTTGGCAACTGCAGAACTTGTGAGTATCAACTTGATAAATTGTTGCTGCAAAGATTATGTTTGTCGAAGGAGTGGGTATTGAGTTGAAAATTGTCAGCAAAGATTGTTTGTAACATAAACAAATCTGTACAAAATAGGTACACAAGGCTTCCACTGATGCAGCATCATCCCTCCTTGTGGCTGCCCTGAATGAAGGTCGAGATATCATATTTGATGGAACTATGTCATGGAAGTCATTTGTGCAGCAAACAATTGCAATGGTGCGAGATGTACACTGTAGACGTTATAGGATGGGTCCAGGATATCATGTAGACAGCAATGGCGTTGAGCATGAAAAGTACTGGGAAGCTGTTGAGGAGTCTGATTCAGTGTCCGATGGAGAGAGTCTTAAACAGGGCATGATAGAAGGTGCTTTGTCAGGAAAATCCAATGACACTAAAGAACCAGTGTTGGAAAGTGGACAGTCAAGAAAGCCATACAAAATAGAGCTGATTGGAGTCATCTGTGATGCACCTGTAGCTGTTGCCCGAGGAATGAGGTACACATTGTCTTGTCTTCCTTCTTAGTTGATATGCAAATATATATTACGAAGCAAGTCAATGAGAATTGATCCAGTGGCTTGGATCTTGTACTTGCCAACCAATAGTCATGATGGTCATTATTTAATACATGTTGATTTCACAACTAGAAGTACATAGGCCCTAATTTTATCACATGTACCCTATCTCTCTTGACTGCTTAATAGAGCTTAGCAAAATGTGGTTTACTTGTTTATTATGAAGGAACTCATTGAATCTTAGAGCTTTGGTTGGCTGTTGTTCGCTTCTTTAGGATAGAGTAACGAATTTACTCTTTGAGCTCTCCAAATCTAATAGCTTCATGCTGTTGCAGGAGAGCTATACTGACAAGACGAGCAGTTGATCTCAAAAAGCAATTGATTTCCCACAAAATGTTTGCAGATGCATTTTCCCATTATTGTGAACTTGTCGATCGTGTTAAGTTGTATTGTACAAATAAAATTGGCAATCCAGCAGAGGTATTTTCTGATTATTCTTTTATCCTTATACAAACAACTGGCAGAATCTTGGTTGCCATTATGTTTGAAGATTCCGTATTTTAGGATTTGCATCATATTAATCACAGACGAAATCTGCTATTAATCTCTTGAATAATTTCTTTTAGATAAATCTTACAAGAATGACAGCAAGAACACATTGTAAATTTGTCGTCACCTTTCATCTTTTGGAAGCCTCTGATGCAATTGTTGCCTTGAATTTTCAGTTGATAGGTCTAAAAGACTGGAATAGCAAACTGCAACTATATCCTGAAGGTATCAGTGTTTTGAGAAATCTCAGCCTCTTGAATCCAAATGCACGATCTGCTCTTGAACTCTATAATACACACGATGATGGGAATGAACTAGACCGGGGGTGGAAAGAGATTGTGCTCTCTCTTGAAAGATGTTCTCAACAGCAAAACCTGCAAAACAAGATACAGAGGGTTGAGTCTTTGCTCTCAGTGCAAAGAAGTGCAGGTGACTTCGATTACTTAAATTTTCTATCAGTCTTATTGAATCTAAACTGACAATAATTATAGTTTATTGTTTATAGAATACATGGCTTTTATGTGAAGTCAAACTGTATAGAGACCAATGACATTGAGAGTCCCCAGAACCATATAAACCTCACTTATTTTTCACTTAGTAAAACCAATCAAAGTGAGTACCTTGCCAAAGACCCTGGTTTGGTGTATTGGTGAACGATCCATATCCATGAGTACGAGATTCAGTTTTCCATTCTTGCAGGACTATGTGCTTACCTTTTTGACGTTGGTACACCTTATGTCTTACATGTTTAATAGAACCAATGGAATGCCAGAGTCACATTTGACATATAGTTGTCATGCTCAGAAGTTGCATGCTAGCCATTAACAAATGACTAGATACAGGGGGGCTTGAATCTATTTGACAGAAGCTTCTTACATATTTACTAAAACCAATGGAATGTTGGAATCACATTTTACATATAGTTTTTATGCTCAGATGTTGCTTGCTAGCCATTAACAAATGACTGATAAATGGTTGGTTGAATATTGATGACAGAAGCTTCAACTTGCTCGGTCATTTCAGTCTAAGTCATTCAAACAGGTAGAGTACATTAATCCTCTTCCTTGATGTAATTTGAATGCCCTTTATTTAATTTTAACTTCCCAAAGTACTTGTCTGCTGATTGTTCTCATTGCTCAATCTGTCCTGCAATGCAAAACAGGAAAGACCGGTGGCCTCTGTTCAGAAACAGAAATGTTCCCACATTCTGCACCCATCTACAGAGACATTTTGGTACAAATATTTATGGGTTCCTAATGTA
Source organism: Picea engelmannii (assembly GCA_009831015.1). Classification (NCBI taxonomy): domain Eukaryota; kingdom Viridiplantae; phylum Streptophyta; class Pinopsida; order Pinales; family Pinaceae; genus Picea; species Picea engelmannii. The sequence goes on from ML809007.1 coordinate 125,919, forward strand.
TGCAGATCATTAGCTAGTTGTAATGTGTTTCCCTGCGGAGACCAACAAATGTCACATAATCGGATGTTGTAATTATAGGTCATATCTTATAAGGGTCGGTCTCTAGTCAGAGGATGCTAAGGCAGCTAAGGTGGCAGTGAATTGGCTAAGCTCCCTTGAAAACCTCAAGACTTGATAGGAGTGGGTTTAATTATTTTGACAGTGTATGGGAAATACCATCCACTGAATCAGCAGTTCGGTTGCGCCAAACCACTGGCAATCGATCTTCAGAGATAAACATTTTGGCCTTGGGATTTTGGTAGCCTATTGGCCGATTACAGTTCGCATAATGTGTGTACAATGATTATTTTATGCTCTCACGTTACGATAAAGACTGGAAGTCACAAAAATGCTGCAGATGTTTCATCCGTACAGAGATGCAAACCCACCATAACACCTAAAGGATTAGAAAATTTATAAGCTTGATAATAAATGTTTACTTCATAAATTTAAAGAGAGTGATATTTGGCATTTATAATTCTATAAACACTAGAAACATCCTAAGCCATGCCACATGTTGAAAGTGTAGGTGGGAGAACCAACCAGTTATGTTTGAGCTCTTATTTTTTTTTAAAGTTTGTTTGCTTCTAATTGTGTAAGATTTATATTTATATATATATATTATATTTGAAAGTGTGAGAACCAAGGAGTTATGTTTGAGTTCTTATTATTCTATTGAGGTAGTCAAATTTTATTAATAATAATAGAACACCCCAAGAAGTAGACTAATTTAAATGGCATATCCAAGGATAACACAATGATATATATATATAACATGTTGAAAGTGTGTCARAACCAAGGAGTTATGTTTTGAGTTCTTATTATTCATCAAACTATATATATAGTTGTATTGAGGTAGTCAAATTTTATTTCAAGGATAACACAATGATATATATATATATATATATATAACATGTTGAAAGTGTCAAAACCAAGGAGTTATGTTTGAGTTCTTATTATTCATCAAATTATATATAGTTGTATTGAGGTAGTCAAATTTTATTAATAATAAAACACCCCAAGAGGTAGTAGATTAATTTAAATGGCATATCCAAGGATAACACAATGATTATGTTCACTTTGGACATACCTTACATGGGATTTGAATTAGTGACTAGCAAACAGTGGCCCCTCACCAATTGATTTATTGTTGGGGTCCATGGGATGTATTATATGCATATGTATAATTGGGTTCAAAATGTAAAAAGATATAGGGATTCAATTGATTTCTCTAATTAATTTATCTTGAAAAGAGAAGGGGTCAAGTAACAAAATTTGATGACCATTTGTGTGTAGAATACTATTATGTTTAAATTTAAAGGAATCAATAATAACATGTTATTGAAGGAGGTATTGTCAATGTTGAGTTGATTTTAATAAGAACTCGCAAGAAACTAGTTGGATATTTTGCTTCCAAATAATTTTATATATATATTGCTAGATTGACAACAAAGGAAGCTTTGAAATGTTTTCATACATTAATTAAATGTCTTTCAAATATGCATCTATAGATTGATTTTTGAATAACCCAAAAATTTCAAAGCTAACAGTTTACCAAAAAAATAATGAAACTCCCAATGGGAAATGTGCAAGTCCAAAACCATTGTCTCCCAAACTACAAGCTTGAATAGTAAACTACTCCTTATTTATGCAAACAAGGATCAAGATGTCTTGACCCATAAACAACCCCAAAAGAAACGTGAGTTGTGGTGTCCCATTATTAAAAACACAAGTATAGTATGTCAACTTTGGTTGATTAAACATTCTCTTACCTTTTACTACATGTTACAAGTATTTTACATATTCCAAATCATGTTGCACCTATTAGAAGTGTCATTCTTGAGTAACAATAGGGATTTTAAATGTGTAGCATTATAATGCAAAACAATGTATTTTGATGCAATTTTAGCATATAAGTGTCATTCTCGGGTAATAGGGAATGACCCTTCCCTATTAAAGTTATGCTCTCAAAAAATGAACAATATATTTTGATACAATTGTAACTTTTCCATTGTAATGTATTTTGATACAATTGTAACCCTTCCATTTTTTCTAAAATAAATGACACAACATGTTATCCATGGTAAAATGTGATATGAACTTTAAAATTAAGCCAAAAGCAATTTAATGGGTAAATGATAGTAAGAACATTTTTTTGACATATATACAATAAAATAAGGCTTGATAATTCATTATCTAAATATCTATACTTTAAGTCATGCTCTTTCCAAACAAAACTTAGCAAGATGGGGGCTTATCCATGATAGAATGTGATATGACCTTTAAAATTAAGCCAAATACTTAAAGTCATTCTCTTTCCAAACAAAACTTAGCAAGATGGGGGCTTATCCATGATAAATGTGATATGACCTTTAAAATTAAGCCAAAGGTAATTTAATGGGTAAATGATAGTAAGAACATATTTTTGGCATATATACAATAAAATAAAGCTTGATAATTCATTATCCAAATATCAATACTAGATCTATATTTGAAGTGATGTTTTTTCTAAACAAAACTTAGAAAGGTGGGGAACTGTAGATTTAAACATTAATTATCACTTTTAATTAGAGAACCAAATGGATGATGATAACAATCCATAATAGTTGGCAAATCTCATCCCCTCTCAACTTTAAATGCTTGTAGATTTATTAAGATTCCAAAATTGTGAGTGAACTTGGAACTTTCAGTTTTATAAGACAACAATATTATCTCAAGAGTGAGTCTTTTAAGTGCTTGATGTAGGTTAACACAGTTATCAACTTAATGAGAGCTCTACAAAGTTCTTTTTTTTTTGTCATATTTTTTACCTTGTTTTGAAAAGTTGTGCTACCGGTAGCAACCCTTCTCCCTTTTTAGGTTGATTTTTGATATTTTAAATCTTCTTATCCATAATGTATTCACATTATTTTTTTAAATGCTTATTTTTTCATCTATTTTCAAATTGCTCTAAAAAAAAATTTCAATGATGTTTTTTTCATCTATTTTTAATTTTTTCTAATTTTTTTTAACCAACATTGTTTTTAATCATTTTTCTATGCTTCTTTCAATGTTAAAAATGTTGTATACCATTTACTTTTTTGAAATTAAGATTTTTCATATAATTGTGTCTGGTTCCATATTTTTTAAATATAGTGGAAAATATTATTTTAATACATTGTTTACCTTTACTTCAATACATAGAAAATAATTGTACTTAAATAACACTATTTTAAAATATTTAGCAAAAAATATACATTTTAAAGCCATATATAATAAAAAATCTATATATTTTGGTACCTGTCTATTTAAACTAACATATCAAATAAAACATTTTTATGGACATAATTGAACCAAAAAAAATAAATCTATTTTAAAAGAATTAACAAAATTTTCCATATTTTTATACATTTGAAGTGAAAAAATGACAACATTTAATGTCATTTTTCCTAGTATAGTGATTCACGTACAAATAAAAGTAAAAAAAAAATAACAAAAAATATTCATTATAAAACAACAATAGATACATATTCATTCTTATTTTAAAATTTGAAAGTCAAAACATTACTCATAAAAAATTTGCAAAATTGAATATCGTTTTCAAGGGAATCTTAAAACTAATCAACAATAACATATATCACAAATTCATCATTCTCAACAGACACGTTATCATCTTCTTGGACATCATTTTGTGCTTCCATTGTGTCATTTTGATCTTCCATTGGGTCTTTGATGTAACACCCTGTTTCCCCCAGTCTGTAAAAATAACTATACTGGCCAAGAACTGTGGCAAACTAAAAAATGTGAATGTGTGATGTGAATGGACCTTGTGGAAAAGGTCGATGAATGTAAATAATAATAATATATATATATATATATATATATATATATATATATATATATATATATATATATATATATTGTAGGACTGCTGAGAGGGGAAGGTGCTGAAAAATAGACCACGATGGCTGAAGAAAGGTGGTGGAAGGCACCTGGAAAGGTGGCGTTAACTTCCGCCGAAACCAATATCGTATTTAGACTTCACTGGCCCGGAGAACCAAGAGCGGCTCGTTGGCCCCGAATTAAATTACTCGTCAGGATTGGTAGGTAAAGGGCTCATCATGAGTAATGAGGGATGGGGGTGAACCGCCCATCCGTAGAGTCCTCAGACCTGACCACTGCGAGGAAAGTCGTGCCACACTCAACCTCGCCGAACAGAGAAAAGGTAGGAAGTGTGGGCGATCAAGGGGAGACGCGAGGGAAAGAGGAAGAGAACTCTGGAAAAACACAGAGTGAGTGACAGTGGAGAAGAAGGAGAGTAACTTTCGTTCTCGGTCACTGGCAAACGGAGACGCAGTCTCGCAGCATTGTGGTCTCAGCTCAGGGGTGGCTAGTGGTAAATCCGTTGGGAGTCGCTGAGCCTATGGTTGGGTGGAAACGAGCACCCCTCTTAGTAGTTGCAATCACACCTGGTGTTATTTTTGATAAGTGTTTTATATCCTGTATCTTGAAGTTTATATGTCGATATATATGTTCATAGTCTGTGCAATTTATGAATGGTTTGAGCATAAGACTGTCTGTGTGGTGTTTTGACCAGAAATGGTAGTTGCATGCTTATAATGGAAAGACCACGTATGGCTTGTGTTTTTACGAATTGTTATTTATACACATATTGAATTAATTCAGACTTCAAGTCTGTTCTCGAGAAACCTATACCCTTATCTGTTTTAAGGTAATACCCTGGATAGATCTCCCCATAGAGACACCCTTCTTAGAAAGCTCACCAAGAACCTCGAAAAAGGATTTGAAGGCGCAAGTCTTAGTAACCCTGTACGAGGAAGAATGATCCTCTTGAAATCCCGAAATAGCAACGAAGGAATACCGTGTTCGCTTCGCAAGAGTCGTCAAGGAGGCATTCGATAGTCGGAATTCTCCATGGAGAATTCACGAAGTCCCGAGAGCCGTCAGATCTTGTAGAGGAGGAGGGGAGTTACGGTAAGCCTATTTTCAAGTTTTAAGTTCGGGAGAAATCAGACTGTAGGATCTGGGTCGACAAGGACCATTGGATCACTCGCGAAATCTCATTTCATGGATTCGCAAGTTGAAGGGTTAAAACCCTTGCCTCAAGATTTGCAAGGTCGTGAAAGGTGAAGTCCCGAAGGGGCGAAAGAATCTGAGTCGTCCGTCTGCGGGAGGACGCGTGTCGCGGAATCATCCATTTCGGAGATTCGAGCACCGGGACTCACAGAGGCAAGCATCTTGACTTCGCGAGTAGCGAAGTCTCGAGAAAATCTGAGTCATTCGTCTGAGAGCGGACGCGTGTCGCGAGATCGCCCATATCGGGGATTCGGACATCGGGAGTCATAGAGGGAAGTCTTTCGACTTCGTGAGAGGATCAGGACCGTCCATCTGGGGAGGACAGGTGGCAGAGATCAAGGAATCTCGCGAACTCAGAGGTTCGCAAGGTAAGAGTCCAAAGGTTGGGTGCTCCAAGTCGCGAGTGGCGAAGTCGCGAGGAGCAGAGACAACCATTGGATCCAGAGAACGGGAGGACCGTTGGATCAGGAACCCCATCGCCTATCGCGTGTTTGGGGGTTCGGAGGTTGAAAGGAGTCGTTTTCGACTTCACGAGTAGCGAAGTGCCGAGAGCTGGGCATGAGAGAACACGTGGTAGAACTTTAAGGTGGGGCCCGCGTGATTGACAGGTGGACACGCGTCCCCTAGAGAAGGGAGTCAATGCTCCGTTGACTTCTCGCGTCTAGGGGATTTGCGGGATAAGAGCATGAGAGCTCAACCCTTTGACTTGTGAAGTCGCGAGTAGCGAGAACGCGAGAGGGAAAATAAATATCGCTTCTCGGGGGTTCGTGAAGGGAAGGTGCCAAGATTTGACGCTACAACTCGCGAAGTGGCGAGTTGCGAGAAGTGCGAAAGGAAGGTCAACCTTCGCTAACTTTCAAGTCTCGGAGGATCGCACAAGGAAGGAACGAGAGTTCAACCTTTGAACTCACGAAGTGGCGAGTAGCGAGAGGAGCTAGCGTTAAGCTTAGCTGGTGGTCACGCGTGGAGGGCGCTGACAGAGGAGAGCTATACCCATTTCATGATCTCGGGTATCACAAGATTGAAAAAGAAGAGTCGGAGTTTCGACTCACGAGCTCACGAGATTGCGAGTTGCGACAAGCGCCTTTGGGAATAGGCCTTGGTCATAGAGTTGTGGTCGCTCGGAGAGGGTGGAGCTCACGCCTAGTGTTGTTCGCACAGGGGAGCTTCCGAAAGGACCTGTGGATCGATTGGAAGGAGATTCCAGCTGGGAATCAAAAGAAGTCGTTTCGGCTCATAAAAGAAACTGATCGATCCTTAAGATCAGGAGGTTGCACAGAGACTCTGTCGAGGCAGAGGTGGCATCTGCAGCCTATGCTAATCCCCGTAGGGTTTCAGGGATTCTATCCCTCGAGAAAAGGTGAAAAATTCATTATGCCAGAGTGGGTGTGTGACAAATTGGTATCAGAGCATGGTTACAACACTCAGCCTGCTTGGGCTCATAAACGAGTTGCGCAGAAGCTTCGTTCGGAACACTCTTAAAAAAAAAGGAGTAACCCCCTATCTTAACCTCCCTAATCAAAAGACGAAGTTAAGAATGACAAACCCCTATTGTGTGTGTGTACATGTGAAAATATGAATTATGTACTGGCTATAAATAAATATAAATATTGACTAACAACCAACGTTTTTCCTTTTGC
>ML809007.1:136797-161374 GCA_009831015.1 Picea engelmannii
TATATATATATATATATTGTAGGACTGTTGAGAGGGGAAGGTGTTGAAAAAGAGACCACGATGGCTGAATAAAGGTGGTGAAAGGCACCTAGAAAGATGGCATTAACTTCCGCCGAAACCAATACCGTATTTGGACTTCACTGGTCCGGAGAACCAAGAGCGGCTCGCTGGCCCCGAATTAAATTACTCGTCAGAATTGGTAGGTAAAGGGCTCCTCATGAGTAATGAGGGATGGGGGTGAACCACCCATCCATAGATTCCTCAGACCTGACCACTGCGAGGAAAGTCGTGCCACATGCAACCTCACCGAACACAGAAAAGGCAGGAAGTGTGGGCGATCAAGGGGAGACGCGAGGGAAAGAGGAAGAGAACTCTGGAAAAACACAGAGTGAGTGACAACGGAGAAGAAGGAGAGTAACCTTCGTTCTCGGTCACTGGCAAATGGAGATGCAATCTTGCAGCATCGTGGTCTCAGCTTGGCGGTGGCTAGTGGTAAATCCGTTGGGAGTCGTTGAGCCTACGGTTGGGTGGAAACGAGCACCCCTCTTAGTGGTTGCAATCACACCTGGTGTTATTTTTGATAAGTGTTTTATATCCTGTATCTTGAAGTTTATATGCTGATATATATGTTCATAGTCTGTGCAATTTATGAATGGTTTGAGCATAAGACTGTATATGTGGTGTTTTGACCAGAAATGGTAGTTGCATGCTTATAATGGAAAGACCACGTATGGCTTGTGTTTTTACGAATTGTTGTTTATACACATATTGAATTAATTCAGACTTCAAGTCTGTTCTCGGGAAACCTGTACCCTTATCTGTCTCAGGTAATACCCTGGATAGATCTCCCCATAGAGACACCCTTCTTAGAAATCTCACCAAGAACTTGGAAAAAGGATTTGAAGGCGCAAGTCTTAGTAACCCCGTACGAGGAAGAATGATCCTCTTGAAATCCCGAAATAGCAGTGAAGGAATACTGTGTTCGCTTCGCAAGAGTCGTCAAGGAGGCATTGGACGGTCGAAATTCTCCGTGGAGAATTCACGAAGTCCCGAGAGCCGTCAGATCTTGCAGAGGAGCAGGGGAGTTACGGTAAGCCTATTTTCAAGTTTTAAGTTCGGGAGAAATCGGACTGTAGGATCTGGGTCGACAAGGACCATTGTATCACTCGCGAAATCTCATTTCATGGATTCGCGAGTTGAAGGGTTAAAACCCTTGCCTCAGGATTTGCGAGGTCGCGAAAGGCGAAGTCCCGAAGGGGCGAAAGAATCTGAGTTGTCCGTTTGCGGGAGGACGCGTGTCGCGAAATCATCCATTTCGGAGATTCGGGCACCTGGACTCACAGAGGCAAGCATCTTGACTTCGCGAGTAGCGAAGTCCCGAGGAAATATGAGTCGTCCGTATGAGAGCAGACGCGTGTCGCGAGATCGCCCATATCGGGGATTCGTACATCAGGGGTTATAGAGGGAAGTCTTTCGACTTCGTGAGTGACGAAGTTGCGAGAGGATAAGGACCGTCCATCTGGGGAGGACAGGTGGCAGAGATCAAGGAATCTCATGAACTCGGAGGTTCGCAAGGTAAGAGCCCAAAGGTTGGGTGCTCCAAGTCGCGAGTGGCGAAGTCGCGAGGAGCGGAGATAGTCGTTGGATCCAGAGAACGGGAGGACCATTGGATCAGGAACCCCATCGCCTATCACGCGTTCGGGGGTTCGGAGGTTGAAAGGAGTCATTTTTGACTTCACGAGTAGCGAAGTGCCGAGATCCGGGCACGAGAGAACACGTGGCAGAACTTTAAGGTGGGGCCCGCGTGATTGACAGGTGGACACACGTCGCCTGGAGAAGGGAGTCAATGCTCCGTTGACTTCTCGTGTCTCGGGGATTCGTGGGATAAGAGCATGAGAGCTCAACCCTTTGACTTGCAAAGTCGCAAGTAGTGAGAACGTGAGAGGGAAAATAAATATCGCTTCTCGGGGGTTTGTGAAGGGAAGGTGCCAAGATTTGACGCTACAACTCGCGAAGTGGCGAGTTGCGAGAAGTGCGAAAGGAAGGTCAACCTTCGCTGACTTTCAAGTCTAGGAGGATCGCACAAGGAAGGAACGAGAGTTCAACCTTTGAACTCACGAAGTGGCGAGTAGCGAGAGGAGCTAGCGTTAAGCTTAGCCAGTGGTCACGCGTGGAGGGCGCTGACAGAGGAGAGCTATACCCATTTTGTGATCTCGGGTATCGCGAGATTGGAAAAGAAGAGTCGGGAGTTTTGACTCGCGAGATTGCGAGTTGCGATAAGCGCCTTCGGTAATAGACATTGGTCATAGCACTGTGGTCGCTCGGAGGGGGTGGAGCTCGTGCCTAGTGTTGTTCGCACAGGGGAGCCTCCAAAAGGACCCGTGGATCGATTGGAAGGAGATTCTAGTTGGGAATCAAAAGAAGCCATTTCAGCTCATAAAAGAAATTGATCGATCCTTAAGATCAGGAGGTTGCGCAGAGACTCTGTCGAGGCAGAGGTGGCGTTTGCAGCCTGTGCTAAGCCCCGTAGGGTTTCGTGGATTTTGTCCCTCGAGAGAAGGCGAAAAATTCATTATGCCAGAGTGGGTGTGTGACATTTGATATCTGTAAGTTCTCCAAAGTTATCATTTCCAATCAATCCTCATAATGGTACTTGAGGTTCCTTTGACATTTTTGTCACCTTTGATTCATTAAAATCTCATTTCCTCAATCCAACTTCTTGCATTTCATCTGGAAGAGTTGGAATAACATTAATTCTTTGCGGAATAAAACCGCACCGTAGTGGGTCACTTTCAATGGCTATGCAATTTTTTCCTTTCTATAAGCAACACACTAGTGTTATACCTAATTACCAAATACAAAATAAATAATTAAGTTAAATCATGTAAAACAACATAAATTAAAAATAATAAAGATTGAAGTATGATTTCATAATTGTTAGATCATAATTCTTACATGAACCCGAGAACAAATCCAAAACCCAATCTCCTTCATTTGAAAATGTACCTATAAGATAATTAATTAATGTTTGTGGTTTTTTATAAATGTTAATCATCTCTCATTTCAAATCATTTTCCTCATATGTTATTTTTCTAACCACAACATTGTAAACAAATAAATTACTAGGCCTCCCTCCAACATTTACATTGACAAGAATAGAATTATAAGAATCATCTTTTGTCCAGGTTGCAAGATGTATACTCTCAATATTACATGTAAATGGTTCTCTATTGGAGCTTTGAATATTAGGCTTGTGCATGCAACATAAACAAGTGCAAATTCAATTAATTGTGAATTAATAAAATTGATTTATAATCTTAATCACTAAACATGTACATTTTCAATATCTTACCAAATAAGTTGCATCATTGTCTTTTCTTTTCCCTTGAATCTTGATTGTATTGATACTTGTTGTGTGTCTGAATGAAAAAGCAGAAATCTCCAAAATGGTGATGTTGTGACTTATGTAAATTCCATAACCACTTTATTGAAAGTTTGGTAAGTATAAGACTCAGTATCATATTCAACGTTTTGGATATTATAACCATGAGGGATATCCACAATAATTATGAAGTATTCCTTTTTAGGAACAATACTTGCAATTTGTTCTCAATCACCTAATATCACTTTATATTGAACAGTGTCGAGCTCACTCCAAATGTAGTGATCAAGGGTCTCATCAAGTTCAATAGTTCGCACTCGTCTCCTTTTTTCTCTTTCAAACTTGGTTTTTTAAATAAAACTTTTGAAGGTTTCATGTACTCCATCTGCATTCTTCTTTGACATCTTTAATGAAACAAACAAACATATAGTTATATATCTATAAATAATAAAATAGAAATAAATTAATATAAAAACGAATAATATGAATGTAATAAATCATTATACTTTTTTGAATGTAACAAAAAATTGTTTCAATATTGTTGTAGAGCTTGAATTTGGATAGTTGAGCTTAACATCATTTCAACTCTCTTAATTCAACCTATTCACCATTTCCTCTTGTATTCTCATATACACCTTGTGACTAAATTAAAAAAATAAATAATGTTATAATGATATATATAATAAAATACTTAGAACATTGATATGTTAAACTGAAAAAATTAATTTTTTTGTACTAACCTAAATAAACATAACTCAACAAACTTACTTTTTAAATTCATCACACATTTCTTCCATTGACAATTCACCTGACTTTACATGTGATAATATAGTTATGATAAGTTCATCGTATTTCACTCCTTGTATCGTTCTCCATTGTGTTATAGTCATATCTTCTAGCCGATTCTTGATTTCAGAATTTGTATTATTTGTGCTACATATTAAGGGTTTAACTTTCTTAACTCTCTGCTTTTTTATACCAATATTTTCTCATAGGCTAAAGATCTCATCTATCAAATCTCATATATGTCCAGTTCTAAATCTCAATTGAAAATAACTATCCACAACTATGAATACATCACTTCCTTTGTGATTTTTTTCTTTTGCATTTTCATCATCAATTGGGAAGTCTATTTCCATGCAACATTGCTTCGGAAACTTCACATCAACATTTGATCTCTCCCCACGACATATTTCAAAAAACTCATTATGAATAAATCTCACTCTTCGGATGAAAATGTCATGGACATCATGTACTCATTATTAGTGTTATGATCCCATGCCAATAACTTTGCTTATGAATCTGATAAACCAACATAAATTATGCATTTGAGTGTCTCAAAAAAAGGGTCATTAGGATATTTTTGCATCAATTCTCTTCTAGTCTCTGCAGAATGATTTCCTCCAATCACATAATATTTGTAGTCAAAATATTTTGATCTATCAAATTCATCCCTACTAGGAACTTCTATTGGGTCAACAAGAACTAGGTAGTCAACCACATGTGCATATGGATTGTACCTAATCAACGATTTCAAATTGTGAATATGCAAGTGATGCGGTTTTATAATTTGATATTTTGATTTCCCTTCTGTGGGTTTATAAAGCTACTTCACATTCAACTGAAATGTATGGCCTTCATCAACTAATTTCATCGTCTTCAATCTATTTCGAATGGCATTTTGTGTTGTTTTCATAATACCATCCTCCAGATCAACACCTAGTGTTATTATTTCTCTACTACTTTTAGGACTTTCATTATAATATTTAGAGCTAACGATGGTTTCTTCATCATCAACAACATTTTCTCTCTTCCTCTTACAATTTTTAAATGAGTTTTATCTAAATCAACGATTTCTTCATAATCAATAGGAATGAAATCATCTTGAGACATTGTTCTTTTGTGTTTCTCTTGTTTATTCTTTTTGTAAGAATGAGTGATAACCTGATTGAGACTAATCTCAACAAAATCTTCATTTGGAGTTTCTTCATCTTCAAATGTAACCTTTTTAGGATTTCTAGAATGAGAACTTTTATTTCTTCTTTCATGTTCTTGTCTGTCTACTCTTGTAGTTTCAAGCTATGTTACTTTTTGTTTATTTTTCCTTCCTTCTTATGCCTTATCGATATGAAGGACATTGATGACTTCCATGCTATTTTTCTCTGTAGAGTAAATCCCCATTAACATATGTGAAAGTTGTTCAGCAAAATGCTGTAAAAATAAAATATAACATTTTCGTGTTAAATAAAATTAAAAAATTAGCATGATACTAAAAATAAGACATGATACAAAAATAAAAATAAACAAACTTACATTGTCTTTCTCAATGTCTTCAACGATAGATGCACATAATTCTGTAAAACATTCATCCCTGTTATAATTGTTCAATTTCAAACAATATCTAATCTTGATATAATTTTTTACTTGCTTCACGAGTGCATAAACAATATTTGTGTCTGGTACCAAACATATATCTCGTATCAAGCCAAGTGGCTGATAATTTATTTGCACGTGTTCAAACTCGACACAATACAAATATAGATGTTCTCCATTGTTGCTTTATTTGTCTTTAATAAACTAAGAATATTCCAATTTGTTTTCACCTTCAATAGATTTCCTCTCTAACATTCTTCATTGCCCTTGACAACTCAGGTGTTGGACCTTAAACAAATGTGCTATCAATTTATTTCATAGGATTCATGGAGGTCCCGATTGTAATTTTGGATGTCATTATTGTAGGTCGTCATCCAGATACATTCAAAAATATTTTGATTCCTGTCATTTTATCTATATGAAAAAATAAAAAAATAAATTAAGTCTGGGAAATGTTTACATTATATTAAATAAAAAAAATATCATAGACCATAAAAATAAAATATCAAAAACACCATAGACCATAAAAATTAAATTAATTTTTTTTTTAAATTGACTCATGGGGTTACTGGGGCGATGTCGGGACCAAGGCTTGTCACCCCCGCGACCAAGCCTTGGTCGTGGAACCGTGACTTGGTCGCGGGAGGCAGCCCCACGACCAAGCCCTGGGCACGAGACCGTGACTTGGTCGCGGGAGGGGGGAAGGGGCAATCCCGCCCCGTGGCCAAGCCCTGGGCGCGTCAGACCATGCCTTGTCCACGAGGGGGAGGGACTAGGGTGATGTCGCCCCAACCCCCACGGGAGCCAAGGTGTAATCACATCGCATCATCCCCCCAGCGGCCAAGTTATAGTCTCACACGCCTAGGGCTTGGCCACGGAGGGGTTGGGCCGATGTTGGGCATCGCCCCGAGCGCCCCCATATGCGAAGTCACGGTCCCACGTGGAGGGACATCACATCTACTAATCACCATGGGCCACAATTACAATTTTTTTTTTGTTAGTTTGTCCATGACATGTGGGACTAACCTGTGGCTAAGAATCCGCGACTCAAGGGCATCTAAGCTGTCAAAATCACCTGGGGATCGCACTCGGCCTGAGCCACACCAACCCTTAACATGGCTGGATTTTTTGTCCCCGCAGGTTTCAAACCGGTGACTTTAACATCACGGAGTGCCTTAACAACACACTTCGTCACCGACTGTCCTACACCTCGAGGACAATTACAAAAAAATTATTAAAAACCAACAAAAACTGTAATTTTTTTATAAAAAGTATACCAAATTTTGTTTTAGTTTTTTTTCGAAAAAAACTAAAAATTTTGTTAAAATTTCTTTGAAAAAGGTCTAAATTTTTTTTAAAGTTGTGATTTCTGTAGAAAAAATTAGAAAACATCTAAAAAAAATTAGGGTTTTTTATAATTTTCGCATGAAAAAATCTTATGTGATTCAAAAATGATCTTATAAATGTTTTTTTGGTAAATGGTAAAAATTTTAAAAATAAATAACCTCTGAAATGCTAGATTATCCTCGAATGTCTTCTCGATGTTTTTTCCTTGTGGATTGTTCCAAACTATTTAATGAATGTTGCTCAATATTTAACGCAATGTAAAAAGACAAAACAAGACTCTGTATATATAACAAAAATGATATAAATCACAATTAAGTGTAACACATGTGAGATAACTAAAAAATAAGAAGTTTGTGTACATATATACCTAAAATTAAATAGATCATCTCTAAGTTTAATGAATGTGGGATAAATAAACATGAAAATGATTATAATTAACAAATAAATAACGAATTAATAGAGTAAAAGTCATTTTTAATTTTGAAGGGAAACAATTGGGTGGGAAATTTTGGAGGGAAAAAATTGAAGGGGAAATTTTGGAGGGAAAAGTTCATTCTGCAAGTTATAAGATTGTCATTGGGAAGGTGAACATTTGTACCATTCCATGTGCTTAGTGAGAAGTGATGGATTCGTCAGATAAAGAAGATTTTATTTCTGAGACATCAACAAATTGTTCACTTACCTCTTTTTTGGGGACTAGTAAATGCAATGGGAATGCTTGCAATGTAAATAAGGCATCGTATTTTTCATGCAATCAGAGGTTTGATCATAGTGCAAGAAATTTTATTCAACATGTTCCTCAGAAAAGTCCTAAATCAGATACTTTGAAGCCACCAATGATAAAGAGGAGGAATATGATGGTGATCAATATGTTCAGTTGTTTAATAAAATTGAAAATAATCAAAATGCAGGTCGAAGTGGAGACTTTTATCACAGACTAAATGATTGGGATGATAATTTTCCTCCAAGTGAGAATTTCCAAGATACTGATGAATATTTTCCTCCAAGTCAGGATTTCCAAGGCACTAATGAGGATGATGAAGAATTTCCCTCAAGTGGGGATTTTTAAAGTAGTGAAGATGATTATGCCCATGGTGGACACTCTTTCCCAAGTGATGAATTTAAAGGCAACAATGTTGGTGATGATGATTTTCCTCCAAGTGGGGATTTTCAAGGTACTAATGAGGATGATGAATATTTTCCTCCAAGTGAGGATTTTCAAGGCACTAACAAGGATGATGAAGAATTTCCCTCAAGTGGGGATTTCAAAAGTAGTGAACATGATTATGCCAATGGTGAAAACTCTTTTCTGAGTGGGGAATTTAAAGACAACAATGTCGATGATGATGATGATTTTCCTCCAAATGAGGTTTTTCAATGTACTGATGATGATGATAAAGATTTTCCTCCAAGTGAGGATTTTCAAGGTAGTAACGAGGATGATGAAGAATTTCCCTCAAGTGGGGATTATAAAAGTAGTGAAGATGATTATGTCAATGGTGGACACTCTTTCCCGAGTGGGGAATTTAAAGGCAACAATGTTGATGATGATGATTTTCCTCCAAGTGGGGATTTTCAAGGCACCGATGAGGATTTTCCTCCAAGTGAATATTTTCAAGGCACTAAGTAAGATGATGAAGAATTTTCCTCAAGTGGGGATTTTAAAAACAGTGAAGATGATTATGCCAATGGTGGACACTCTTTCTCGAGTGGGGAATTTAAAGGTAACAATGTTGATGATGATTTTCCTCCAAGTGAGGATTTTCAAGGTACCGATGATGATGATGAAAATTTTCCTCCAAGTGAGGATTTTCAAGGCACTCATGAGGATGATGAAGAATTTCCCTTAAGTGGGAATTTTAAAAGTAGTGAAGATGATTATGTCGATGGTGGACAATTTAAAGGCATTAATGGTGATGATGATGTTTTTCCTCCAAGCGAAGATTTTAGAGGCATTGATGATGGTGTTGTTGATGATGAAGACATTCTTGTTAGAGAAGAGTTTAATGGCATTGATTGTCTTAAGGGTGATGATGATTTTCCTTCAAGTGAATATTTTCATGGAAGATCCAATGACATTGGTGAGGATGGTAATCATTTTTCTAGTGAGTTTTATATTCATCTTATCAATGAAATTATCAATGAAGGCGATGATGGACCTAGGAATGAAGATCTTGGTCTCAATCATTCAACTGCAACAAATCAAGGTGATCGACATTCTCTTGTCCGGTCTCCTGACAATGTTTTGTTTGATATTCCTTCTAGTGCTGAGGAAATTCTTTCTAGTGAGGATGATGAAATAGTGGAGACATTGCAAAGAAACATTGTGTCTAGGACCACGACTAGAATTTTTTATATCAATCCAAATCATTCTAGTTATACAAGGTCTAGAAAATAATTTCTCACTAAATCAGTATCCATAAGTGATTTGATTTCAAGTGAATGTTGTTAAAAGAATTGTTTGAAAAGCATGGACTACATGTATTTCTTGAATAAAAGGAAGACATATTTTCCAATGAATAAGAGATTCATATTTAATGGGTGCATGATATCCAACGAGACAGGGTATGATTATCGCATTGGAAATATTTTACTTTGCAGAAAGGCTTTCAAAAAAATTCACTCAATTGGTAATCTTCGTCTATCAAGAATCCAAACAAGGTTGGAAAAAGATCCTTCATTTTTTTAAAGGTACATCACAGATTAGAGAATGGGCCATTAACAAACACTACATTGTCATGGATGTATGACTTCTTTGCCAAACATGGAGAGTGGATGCTAGATAGAGACACGGGACATATTCAAGATAATTTCTCAAGGAGGGAAATCTATAACTTGTACAAATAATATGTTGAAGGCGTTGAAGGAAATGGTAATTTTATTACATATGCATATTTTACAAAAATATGGAAGAAACAATTCAACAATGTCTGTATTCCTAAGAAGTCAAGGATGAGAGTTTGCAGTACATGTGTTACTCTTAAATCAAGAAGAGATAAATTTGAAGGGGTAGAAAGAGGTATGCATTTACTATTTTGTTTTTTTTTTAATTGGATAGTTATCAACTATGAAAACATATTATCAATATTTTCATTTTATGTCATGTGCAGATTCCATAGTCAATAACATCGGAATCAACAATCAAGTGAAATACAAAATTTGTACAAACATCGGAAGAAGTGTTATGATGCTCCAATCAAATATTTAGGTATAATAATTGATGACATGGACCAAAAGAAAACACTTCTACCACATTTTGTCCGTACACCAAAAAATTTACAAGAAGAGAATTTCATTCAATTTCTCTTGGTTGATTGTATGGTTTTTTATGGAAAAATGTGTCCAAGGGTTTACTTTACAACTCCAAATATTCATAATGATACAAATATGACCATCACCATAATTCATCATGTGCTCACTCACTGGTCTGGTAATCTTCCCCAAGTTCTATATCTTCAATTAGACAACACTAATCATGAAAGCACAAGTCAAATTGTGTTTGGATATCTAAGCATGTTTGTTCAACTGGGAATATTTCAAAAGGTGAAAGTTGGTGTCCTTCTTGTTGGACACACTTATGATCATATTGATCAAATGTTCAGTTGTTTTTCAATAACATTGAAGAGAAAAAATACCATCATTAATTGAATGCATTAAGAAATCATACATTCTAAAGCTTGTTTTTACATATTAAAAGAAACTATTGGCATGCGAAGATTTATTCAGGGATCGCATAGTGAAGAAAAATGTATTGAGCAGTTAATGACATTATCTTCCAACATCAATTTTGTTTCAAAAAAGATGATGGGAAAACACTTATATGGGGAAAGCAATATTCAACTACTGTAGAATGGGGGCCTTCATCAGGTTTAGCATTTTTGAAGTTCATTCCATATTGTCCAATATCTGCATCAAAGTTATTGTTATTACAATCAGTTGTTGAAATCCATAATGAACGGAGGCGTAATAGAGATCTAGCTTATTATGAATGCCTCGAAGAAACAAAAAAGTCCATTAAAGATACATATGAGTACTTTGATGTTGTTGATTATGTTTGGTGGGAGTCTTTTTTCAATGGTCAAAGTGACATAATTTCAAGCTCAAAAAATGAAGATACATTTTTGAAGACTCCATTTCTTTGGCCATAAAATATGCCAAATGAATTCGAATTAAAAAAAAACATTGTTGAACAACAAGAATCTCAAGGTGCTATTGAGTTTACACAAGCAAAGGAAAGATAAATGTATATTGGTTCTCGAAGATCATGTGCACAACGTGAAACCATGGAAGACCTTTACAGGGTTTCAATGCATGATATTAAAGAGGGTAGCATGATTGCAGTCTTAGCAACCAAGGATCCATATGGTTATCCATTCTGGATTGCAAAGGTTATATAGATTGACAAACAAAATGAAGATGTTATAGCTATTTAAGTGTATTGGTATACAACAAGCACACACCCATTCAATGGTGTGTACAAGCCAGAGATGGTGGTTAAGAAACATGTCAATAGAAAGAGAAAAAGAAAGGGTCAAAATACAACTCGTTGTCGCACTGACCTCTTAAAATTAGAGGATGTTGACATACTTATTTATGACTTCAATTTGACAAAGATAGGAACTCTTCGCTCCAGGACAACAAAGATTATCAAGAGGTTGTTGACATAATAAATAATTGCAAGATGGGAGACTATTGAACCTAGTCGTAGACCTAAAAGGCTTTTGACATCTGAAATCACGAGCATGCATGTAGACTCAAATGGTGCATTCATCAACAATAAAGAAGAATATGGATCATCTACATCCTTATCCAATCATTCATCTGAAGACAATGTAGACTCTGATGGTCTTTCAGAATCCATGAGTCAATCTGAATAAGTGTATGAAACATTTTATATATTTTTTATCCATATGATGTTTGTATGATAACTAGAAATGAGCATTTAACTTACATATGATCTTACACGAAGTTATGAATTATTTATACGCTTTATGAATTATATGTTGTGATTATGGAGAATATAATAAAAAAAATTCGCTCATATGTTTTGAATATGGACAATGTAACAATACTTTTAAGAAATAATTTATGTTTCATTCAATGTAACTTGTATTTATTTTTTTAATTAAAAGTTCAAAAATATTAAAAAGTGATGTTGAATTTTTAAAGTATAGGGTGATATTTTCATGGCATTATGTATTATCTTGTGCTTGGAGTGATAAACTAAGATTTTAAAAGTAAGCATTTAAAGATTGATTTTATGATTTTGTTTATAGTAGTGATGATTTCTTTTAGGTCACTTTAAAAAAATGTGCCATTTTAATACCCCAATTTTAGCATGGGTGCTACTGGTAGCAGTACTTTTCAATTTGATGATTGATTTTGAGGTTTTGGTTTTAGCGGTACCAACTGTTAACAATAAGATTTCAAATTGTTTATAATTATTATTATTTATTATTTATAATTATTCATAACATCATTTTTTATTTAGGTGTTGATTTTAAGGTTTTCTAAGCTATTGTATGAGTTTTGAAGGCCATGCTTGAAAAATGTTGTAATTTTGACCCGCTAGAAAAAAAAAAATGGTGCTACCGGTAGCACCACTTTTTTATTTGGGGGTTGATTTTCATGTTTTTTATGCAAAAATATGGGTTTTAAGGGTTAGAGTTCTTGTTTTGAGGTCATAGTTCTCGTTAAGTCGGTAATTATGTTGGTTGATTAAGATTCCAAAAAAATGAGTGAGCTTGGAACTTTCACTTTTTTGAGATAAAGAAATATTTTCTTAGAAACGAGTCCTCCAAGGACTTAATCTAGGTTGATTAAGACTCCAAAAATGTGAGTGAACTTTGAACTTTTACTTTTATGAGACCAACCAATATTTTCTCGAAAGTGAGTCATGCAAATGCTTTATATATATTGATTAAGATTCCAAAAATGTAAGTGAACTTGGAAGTTTCACTTTTGAGAGACAAAACAATAATTTTTCAAAAGCCAATCATTTTGAAATGGACTCTTCAAGATGTTTATTATACCTTATTGTAAGTCTCAACAAAAATCTTGAAATCATGGCTATGAATAGCTCAAACAATCCATTTGCTAACTAATGCAGAACTTGTATTTTGGCATCCATAAGATTAAGACAACTCTTTATTATCAATTAAAGTAATATAAATTTTAATTTTCCTTGGCAACGTTGACAGCTAATATGACAAAGAAGCTCAAACAATCCAATTTCTAACCAATGCAGAACTTGCATTTTGGCATCCACAAAATTAAGACATCTCTTTATTATCGATAAATAATGCAATTTTTAACTTGCCTTGGCAGCCCTGCCTACTAATACAATAGAGAAGTTCACAAAATTATATAGGTAAGCAAAGTAATAAGTAAATGACCTAATATCAATCGCTACTAAACAAGAGGTGTTTGCAAGATTCAATACGAAGTCTCATCGTGAATGACTACAACCAACATAACACTTAATAGATACTCCAGAAGAAGAAATAGAAAGTATCTAAAAATAAAAATCATAAAATTATATCCTCAAAAATGCCCTTAAAACTATGACAAACTACCCTCCAACCATAATTGCTTGAGTTCCAAATGAGTGACATTTTTGAATTCTATGGAACACCCAATCTCACATTATTTTTAAAAGACAAATTCAATATAAATTGAATACTTTTTTCATTATAAACATAAATTTTGATATTGTTATTTTCTAATATGAGATGTTTCTATAGAATCACTACTTCACAACTTTTAAAAGACAAATTCAATGTAAATCTCGCATTATTTTTAAAAGACAAATTCAATATAAATTGAATACTTTGTTCATTATAAACATAAAAATTTTGAGATTGTTAACCATATTGATTTTTTAATAGGAGATGTTTCTATAGAATCACTACTTGACCATTTTTAAAAGACAAATTCTTCACAATTTTTAAAAGGCAAATTCAATGTAAATAGGAGATATTTCCATAGAATCACCACTTTACAATTAAAAAAAAAAACAAATTCAATTTAAATTGAAATTTTTGTTTATTATAAATATAAATTTTGAAATTCAATGTAAATAGGAGATATTTCCATAGAATCACTACACAATTTTTAAAAATCCACTACTTCACAACTTTTAAAAAACAAATTCAATATAAATTGAAAATTTTATTTATTATAAATATAAATTTTGAAATGGTTAACATATTATTTCTTAATATGATAGGTTTATATGGAATAAGTAGCTCACAACCTTTATCCAAAAATAAATGGGCATGAAAAACATAAAATAAAATAAATTAGCATGAAAAACATAAAATAAGACCTGTGAAACATAAAGAAAGACCTATGAATGCCTTTGAAATGATTGTATACATTCAAGTTGTTTGATCCCAAATACTCCCAAGTGCTTAGAAAATCCTATAGCTATATCTTCATAGTAATCCTATAGTTATATCTTCATGCTTTAGTTTCTAATATATGAGAGTTTATAATAATTTAAACAATTATAAATTTTACTTTCATATATTTTAATAACAACATTTTAACATTCTACTATACTATAGATGTTTTGATGGATAGACTTTTGAACTCGGAGACATGAGTTGAAATGCTTAAAGGAGTTTGCAATTGAGCATGGATAGCTATTAAAATCAATAGAATGTTGAAATGAATTGGAAGGCTTAAAGGAGTCTGCAATTAAGCATTGGGAGCTATTAAAACTAATAGAATGTTGAAATTATATTTTACATATAGTTTTCATGATAACAACTAAGCCTATATTAGAAAATAAAATACTTGAAATTGTTCTGTGCTTAGTTAGGAGGGAGACTAGAGCAACTACAAGCTAGGGTTTGGTAGGCGCGGCCACAACAGAGGACAAGGACAACATGAGTACCAAGGGGGGCGGTAATGGAACCCCCTCATACAAGAAGGTAGTAGTAGACAGAGGGAAAGGCCCACGAGGTGTAGGTTTCAAGGAACCAATGGCAAGCACCTCGAGATTGGAAATGGAAAAGAGTCGGGAAAGTAACCAGAGGAAAGGCAACGACACGGGGGAAGAAACCAGAGAACCTCATAATGTTGTGCAAGAAACAGCAAGCCCCAATGGGGCTGAAGGGCGCAACCCATGTAAACCAAAGACAACAATGATACCCAAGGTAATACTGGATGATCTGTAAATGCAACTGTACAAGGACCAAATGAAGATGCATGCGCTAATCTGTAAGTTCATGTGGTTGTGGCCAACAGAAAGAACGTTGTGCAACTGGATTAAATATCAATGGAAGCCAAGCGGAGAAGTGGATCTTCACCTGGGCTCAAAAGGCTTCTTTACAACAGTTTTCATGAACCTGGAAGATAGGGATAAGATCTTTGAGGGGGGGGCATACTTCCATGCCTCAACAGGACTATACATGTGACCATGGAAGGAAAAATTCTCCCCAAAAAAAGAAACCTTCAAAAATGTGTTGGTATGGTTGAGACTTTACTCATTGCCGTTAGATTATTGGCTACCCTCCACCTTTGAAGCAATAGGGAACAAACTGGAAAAATACGTGAAGACATCAGAAGCAACCCTAAAAGGATGATACACCTCCTACGCAAGAATCTGCATAGAGATGGATGTGTCGGGGGCACTCCCAGAAGCCATAAGCCTGGAATTCAGGGACAAGGAATGGATACAAAACATTGACTATGAGAAGATCCCCTTCAGATGCAGGATCTGTCACGAACATGGACACCTAATCAGAGAATGTCCGATCATCAAAAAACAAGAAGCGAAGAACACCAAACTACAGCAGGACGAAGATGGGTTTATAAAACCAAACCATAGAAACAGAGTTAACAAGAAACAAAGTAAAACCCCAACAAGGAGCAACCCGGAGGCCAGGAATAAAGTAGAAGGATGGGACAAGACCAACAAAGAGGAGGAAGGAGGAAAGGAAAAAACAAAAGCTAAAGAAGCCAGGGAACAAGCTACCAATGAGGATACAGATAGCCCAAGAAAGGGGATGGGACAGGGGGGTAGCACAACTCCTATGGACGGAGATACCAGAGATACCCCCACCCCCATGCAGGAGGCAGACAGAGACGCAGAAATGACTCCAAGCGAGGTAGGAACAAAAGATCATAATCTCAGAGACATTGTGGAAAGGGAAGGGATCGATCTCCTGAACATACTGGAGCAATGAAAAACGCAGGGCGTTGATAATGTACTAGCAGAGCAACTAGATCGCATCCAATACCTTTTCCTCCTAAGGGAGGAAGCCAAATCCAGAGGGCTCAAGCGCGCACACGGGGAGATAGAACACCTAGGAGTCAAAGCAGGCGAAGGACAACCGTAACTCTCACCCAAGCAGACGAGAAGGAAAAAAGGAAGGAAATCAAACAGCGTAGCCCTATAGGAACTAGGAGCTCTGCTGATAAACTCAGATAAGATCAAAAATCTCTTTCCCAACTCCCCCCCACATGTTTAAATGAAGATTATAACATGGAATATAAGAGGCCTAAACAACCCACAAAAGCAGAGAATTCTTAGAAATAGACTTAGGAAGGAACAACCGAACCTTTGTTTCATCCAAGAGACAAAATGCATTGTAGACAGAATGGAAACAATTGAGAAAAAACATTGGAGCAAGTACAATATGTTGGTTGTCGAAGGACAACAGATGGCAGGAGGAATCCTCACCTTGTGGAACTCACAAGTGATGAACCTAATAGCAGTCGAGGCTACCGGGCACACACTTTCAGTTAACATGCAAATCATTGGGAATACGAAGATGATCCTATGCACTAATGTGTATGGACCCCAGATGCTAGAGGAAAAGAGAAGAATGCTTCTAGACCTAGAATACCTAAAAACCCGCTCCAACAACCTCCATTGGATCCTCACAGGAGACTTCAACATCATCACATCACTTGCGGAAAAAAAAGGAGGCACCAGGAGGTTGGATAGAGATGCGGTAGAATTCTCAATGTTCATAGACACAGCGGAGATGGTGGACATCAGAACCAATAACGGACACTTCACTTGGAACAATAAATAGATAAATCAACATCAAGTTGTGACAAGACTAGAAAGATTCTTGGTGTCAGAATCCATCATTATGCAGGGGTTAACCATATATTGCAGCATCCTTCCCTGGGGGGGTTCTGATCACTAGCTAGTCCAACTGGAAGCACACTTCCCAACCACCCAAAAGAATAGACCTTCCAGATTTGAGAAATTATGGATTGAACACCCCACCTTCAAGGAGAACATCAACCAGTGGTGGCGGGAGGAACAACCGGAGCAAGGTACACAGATGTTCAAACTCTATAAGAAACTAAAGTACATCAAATATAAGCTTAGGGAGTGGAACAAGGAAAATTTTGGTAACATAAACCAAGAGAAGAAAAATATTGAAGACAAAATGAGAAGACTCCAGGAAGTTTGCATAGCGGAGGTCTACACAGAGGACCGAAAAAAGGAAGAGATCTAAATGACCCAGGAATGGGAAGGAAGATGCCAGCGGGAAGAAATTGTATGGCACCAAAAATCTTGAATCAAATGGCTAAAGGAAGGAGAGAGGAACACCAAGTTTTTTCATAGAACAACCATTGCCAAAAGAGCCCACAACAAAATCCTGAAAATTAAGGATCGGGATGGGATCGAGCGAGAATCCCACAAGGAGATTGAGAATACCCTGGTAAGTCACTTCCATGGGATAGCCTAGGAACCCAACAAAGACCAAACGGAGGCCATCCAGAGGATTACGCAGCACATCCCCCGACTAGTCATCGAGGAATAGAATAAAAACCTAAACAAACCCATAGCTAAGGAGGAAATTGATCAAGTGATCCAGGAGATGCCCAACGGGAAAGCCCCAGGTCCACATGGTTTCACAGTGGAATTCTTCAAATTTTGTTGGGAAGTGGTCAAACACGATGTTTATAGGGTGGTGGAGGACTTTAGATGGTCGGGCTCCATCCTAAAAGCGTTAAATGCCACAATGATTACTCTAATCCCCAAAGAACATGAAGCAAGCACCCCTGACCACTACAGACCCATAGTATTATGCAATGTGGTTTACAAGATAATCTCTAAAGTCATAGCCAATAGATTGAAACCCCTCCTACCCACACTAATTTCACAAGAACAAGCGGGTTTTGTGGAAGGACGAAACATCATGGACAACATCATCCATGCTCATGAGCTAATACACACCCTGAAAATCCAAAGGAGAGGGGGGGTGATAATACAACTTGACCTAGAAAAAGCCTATGAAAAAATCAGTTGGCACTACATGTTTAAGACTCTGGAAGCCTTTGGGTTCTCCCAACATTGGATCAACTGGATTATTAGCCTAGTCTCAACGACAAGTTTCTCACTCCTGACAAATGGAGCCCCAACCAAGCCCTTCTGGCCTACTAGAGGCATCAGACAAGGAGACCTGCTATCCCCTTTCCTGTTCATCCTGATGATGGAAGGTCTCAA
Source organism: Picea engelmannii (assembly GCA_009831015.1). Classification (NCBI taxonomy): domain Eukaryota; kingdom Viridiplantae; phylum Streptophyta; class Pinopsida; order Pinales; family Pinaceae; genus Picea; species Picea engelmannii. Next base: position 155,379 of record ML809007.1, read on the forward strand.
TCGAAGCATAAAAAGTGCAACAACAGTAGGAGAAATTACAGACCTCAAACCTTTCAAAAACTGCCCTACTTCCACACACCAATAGTTCGTGGATGATACCTTACTCCATGGCATACCCGCGGTCAAGGAAGCAAAAACGTTCAAAAGGATCTTAGAAGAGTTTGGGGAAGCCTCGGGAGCCGAGATCAACCATTCCAACTCGATGATCTACTTTTTCAACACCAACCATGCAATCCAACGAAACCTGGCAAATATTTTGGGCTTTGAGCACAAAACTCTTCCAACTAAATACTTGGGCATCCCCCTGATAGACAGAGTTTACAAAATGGCAGCTTGGGAAGGAGTGATCAACAAGCTATAGGAGAGGGTAAAAAACTGGACGTATAGATCCCTCAACCTAGCGGGGAGATTGGTACTGACTAAGACGGTTCTGCAAGCAATTCCAACCTATATGATGTTTGTATTTCCCGCCCCCAAAGGGATACTACAAAAAATAAGGACCATCCAAAGGGACTTCCTATGGCGAGGAGTGAAAACTAAGAAAAAATGGGCCTTGGTGGCTTGTGAGAAGGTTTTCAAGCCAAAATGCAAAGGAGGATTGGGACTACAAGATCCACAAGTAACCAACAAAGCCTATGGGGCAAAACTCTGGTGGCGATGGGTTAAAGAAACTTCTACCCCGTGGGCAACCCTCTGGAAGGCCAAGTATGCCCCGGACATAAACGACCATGACCAAATTTGTTTTATGGGCACCAGGGAGGGATCATCCATCTGGAACCTAGCTTGGAGCAACAAGACCTGGGTCTAGACACATAGCTTATGGGAAGTAAGGAATGGTAAAACAACCAGATTCTGGGAGGATGCCTGGCAACAAGAACCCAAGATGGGAAATCTGAACAGGGAGGAACTCCAACAGGACATGATCGCGCAAGGCAAAACCAACGTCCACCACTATTGGAAGCAAGAAACAGATCGAAACAGATGGAGAATCTGGGATAATTTCAATTCCCAAACTAGCGATCGGACCACAACCATCGCAAAAGAGGTGGAGGAGGAAATGAGGAAAAGGAAAATTGCAATCTCGGATGAAGAAGACCAATTAAGATGGGGCTGGAAAAATGGTGGGGAATTCAATTTGAAGGAAGCTCGACATTATATCGTGGACCAAGACCATGAAGACCCAACACAACTATGGGATAAGCTCTGGAGCAGCCCCCAGTGGACAAAAATAAAAACCTTCAGATGGTTAGTACTTCACAACTGAATTCTAACCTGGGAAAACCTAAGGAAAAGGGGGTTCATAGGTCCATCGCGGTGCCACCTCTGTCAAACCAAGGAAGAAACAATGAATCATCTCCTCGATGAATGTATCTACACAACAGAGATCTGGGACTGGGCAGCAGGTATTTTTCGACAGTCCAATAGGTCTCGAGGTAACATCTGCACAACCATCAACAACTGGCATGAGAGTTACAATGAAAATGAAGAGGTGAATCTATGCTGGACTCTCATTCCGAGGATGATCATATGAACAATATGGAAATAAAGGAACCGACGAATATTCAAGAATGAAAGCCTTCCGGAAGGGAAAATCAAAGAAAAAATAATCTCCATGACAAGAGAAATGGTGCATAGCTGCAACTACCAGAGTGGGAAAGCGCAACTCACAGGACGGGACTCTATAGTTCTAGAATCTTTTCACCTAAAAGATGGGCGCAACCGTACACAAACATGATGACCACCGCAACTCCAACTAGGTGAGCGCAACTAGAATCCCCCTCCAGCAGGGCCACTCAAGTTGAATTTCGACGGGGCGACAAAGGGAAACCCAGACATGACAGGAATGGGTGGGGTTATCAGGAATAGTGGAGGCAACATAATCCGGTTGTACACTGGGAGTATGGGAAAGTCAACTAACAACGCAGCGGAATTCAGAGCCTTGGAGATCGGTCTCGAGATTCTAAGCCGAGAAAGGATGAAAAACACAATCATGGAAGGTGACTCCACTCTGGTAATCAACACGGTGATGAGACTCCAAAATGGCACCACAGTGGGGAAAGTTCAGAGACACTAGCGCTTGGCACACTCCCTGCAAAAAATCCAAGAGCATCTGCAAAAGATGAACATAGTGGAGTTGCGCTGGGTAAGCAGGTCAGCAAATGGCCTGGCGGATAGAATCGCTAATGAAGGGGTTAGCAAGGAAGGATCAGAGTTAGACACTACCTGGAGCAACATCCCAAACGGTCAATTCAGAACAGACTGCACACAACTAGCAACAAAAGACCGTGACAAAAGCTTAAGTACGGAAGGTCACATCAAGAGGAGTGGTGCAAGGCCAATAGGCGGGGACGACGAATCCAAGCAGAATCTTCATGGCCAACTCCCAATTACAAGTGACAATATGGGATTTGACCACACAACAAATGGAGGTACGACCTCAAGGTCACATCAGTAGGAATAAGTGCAGGTTTAATGCAAGGGAAAGTACAAACGGGACTCAGTAGGTCATGAGTGACGTAGGACAAAAGATGTTACCACGCACCAGTAGGGTCACACCCCTTCCAAGAACAGGTACGGTGAAGAGAAAAGTTGGTTACACAACGAGTAGGGGCAAGGACCGATGCAGGGATAATGGACGGACTGTCATGGTCACACATACATAGACAGAGAAAAAGGACGAGAATGACCACCTCCATGTGCAGACCATGATTGCAAGGATGAGCCCGCAGCAGGAGAATTTCCATAAGAGGCGAAGCACTAGGAATCGACACAGTTGGACAAAGCGCAGCAAAAGAAGTCACCATAAAAATAAGGGCCCGACAAGAAGGAACCCCTGGGTAGATAAGAACAGGAGGAGAATTCAGGGAAAGAACCACCACAATCCAGACAAGATGGTGCGTATGAAGAAAACGCACGTCAAAAGAAACACCCAGATGGACGAAAATTCGATAAGCCATAAGAAGATTTCAAGGATGGAGCAAGCAGCTCGAGACGCCAAGGGCACCTTCCAAGCGCTGGTCGAACCGAAGGGTTAAGTGCCATCACCAGATGGGAGAAGGAAATCACTGCCAAGAGCAAGGGCAAAGCCTAGGAGGAACTGAGCCAGGAAGCGGACTGGATAACGAACCCAGGGACCATGCAATCCAGGGAAAAACTCTACCACAAGACGGTAGAGATGGTATAGCGGAAAAATATGTTAATAGGCAAAGTGAGCACAGAAAAGAAAGCTGTCAGCCGGAAGGGTAACAAGGCCCAAAAAAAATTGCTAAAAGAAATATTGAGTCGCCTCAACAACCTGGACGCTAGTACAAAACGAATTGTGGAGGACCAGAAGAATCAGAAGGAGAAGCTGGAGCGAATGGCTACCCAATTCCACTTATACTTACGCTACGTCCATCATATGGACATCACACCTGCACCTGCACCTGCATCATATGGAATGGGAATGGAGCACCAGCCCAGATCAGGAAGACCCACATGGTGGCCTAGAGGGAGGAGAGCAAGGACAAGGCGAAAGATGGAAAGAAGAATCTCATAATCCTGGACTAGCACCAGGTAGCAAATGATCAGGGAATATTATTGGGTCAGTCTTAATTGTTGTCTTGTGTTTTTTTGGTTTTGTTATGATTAGCTTGTCAAAACTGAATATGATGGTACTGGACCAGTTTCCCAGTGTGGCGGTCTAGCCATACCCCTATGCTATCTCAAAGAACGCAACTCTGGAACCCCTGGGCTGGTTTCCTTTTTGGCAGACCAGGGAGTTCCTCTTTTTTGTATATTAGTCTTTCGTAGTAATAAAGATACACACACTCACTTACAAAAAAAAAAAATGCATATAGTTTTCATGATGAGATGTTTCTTTCTAGCCATTAATGAATGACTAAATACATGATTGATCAAATCTTGATGACAAAAGCTTCGACTCTCTCAATAATTTCAGTCTAAAATGGGTCATTTAAATAGGTAAGAGTACAATTTTCCTCTTCCCTAATTCATTTTGAATACCTTTAATTCAAGTTTTAACTCCCCAAAGATTTTGTCTTCTAATTATTCACATTGCTCAATATGTCCTAAAAGACCTAGTAGCCTCTGTAGAAGCAGAAATAGTCACATTATGCACCCCTCTACAAATGTATTTTAGTACACATATTTATGGGGTCCAAATGTATGTGGATCATTAACTAGTTTTAATGTGTTTCTTTAAGAAGATTAACAAAATGTAACATAATCAAATGTTCTAATAAATTATAGAGCACTCCTTATAAGGGTTATCAAATGTTCTACTAAATTATAGAGCACTCCTTTTAAGGGTTAGTATTTAGTCAGAACATGCTAATGCAACTAAAATTGTGAATTTAATTATTTTGACAATGTATCAATGTACAAAATCAACAATTTGGTTGTTCTAAGCAGCCATTAATTAAACTAATTACTTCAAGGACAAAACATTTTGGTCTTAGGAATATTTTGATAACCAAGTATGTTGATGAGAATATATGCATTCTATTGAAATATTAGAGTTTGCAAAATGTGTCTATACAATGATTTTATGCAACCACTGCCTGATTAAAGATAAACAAAAATTAAAAAGTTAAAATAGTGTTGCAGATGTGCAATTCATCAAAGCAAAGAAATTAGAGCTTGCAAAGCCTATATAATGTTTTTATGCACTTACCAAACGATAAAAAGTTAAAATATTATTATTGAAATGTTCATTTCATCCATATGGAAAAATAAAAACCCACCATAACACATTTAATGTTAGAAAACATTTAAAAATCTGATAATAAATGTTTATAATTATAAATTTTAAAGTATTATTGATGAATTCAATGTAAATTTAAAATTATTATAACAATTTTATAAAAATAACAAATTCCAAAGTCTTACCATGAAATTGATGAATTCATTACAAATTGGACATTTCTTGTAGCTATTATATAAAAACAACAAACATCCAAGTCACATGACAAAAAAAATCATTAAATTGAATTCTAATGAGGTTTACTCACAAAATATTTTTTATTATAATCAATAACTAAAATTTATTACAAGCATCAATATTATATTATAGTGATCAACCATAAAAATCTAATAATTATTTCATAATTTTTTTTTAATCAAAAATATAACATTTAATTGTTAATTTAACCAACAACTAAATAATAAATCAGCATTTATTATATAAGTTATTTCACCTCTAATACCCTAGACATACTCATCCAATAAAATATAATATCAAAAACATAATACAGCTAAATAATAAATCAATATATGAGTTATTTCACCTCAAATACCATAAATATATTCATCCAATAAAACATGATATAAAAACTTATATGAATACACCTTTATATCTTTATATATGTTCTCATTTATATTACATAGCATTTTAAATATATCAAAAATATATGAAGTATATTCATCCAATAAAACATGATATCAAAAACAGTAAAAGAATTAAATTCCTTAAATTATATGAATGCACCTTTATATATGTTCTCATTTATATTTCATAACATTTTAAGTATAATAAAAAGATGATTTTCTATTTTCAAAAAGTTATATATAATAAAAATATTAAATTTTAATTATTATTTTATAAAAATATTATAATTCTTTTTAATTATTATTTTATGAAAAATATTATAAATTATTTAAATTTGGATTGCATAATATTTCATGTATAGACCTTAAAGAAATGGCATTGAGAGACTCAACATCAACCCCGTATTAGAAAGGCATTTTTGGTGTGGAGAAATAATTATCCTAAATTGAATTTTTTTTTAAGGTTTTTGAAAAATAAGGTAAATAGCCAATTTTCTATTAATTATAGATTTTATATTTTAATATATATGTTTAATTTTGATAATAAAATAATTGTATTAAAAATATTTTATTTATAGAGGGTGAGAGGGGGGGCATTAATGGAGAAATTATAATTTCTCCATTAATGCCCTCTATATAGAGGGTGGGAGGGGGGGCATTAATGGAGA
>ML809007.1:161424-186278 GCA_009831015.1 Picea engelmannii
CAGAAATCTCCAAAATGGTGATGTTGTGACTTATGTAAATTCCATAACCACTTTATTGAAAGTTTGGTAAGTATAAGACTCAGTATCATATTCAACGTTTTGGATATTATAACCATGAGGGATATCCACAATAATTATGAAGTATTCCTTTTTAGGAACAATACTTGCAATTTGTTCTCAATCACCTAATATCACTTTATATTGAACAGTGTCGAGCTCACTCCAAATGTAGTGATCAAGGGTCTCATCAAGTTCAATAGTTCGCACTCGTCTCCTTTTTTCTCTTTCAAACTTGGTTTTTTAAATAAAACTTTTGAAGGTTTCATGTACTCCATCTGCATTCTTCTTTGACATCTTTAATGAAACAAACAAACATATAGTTATATATCTATAAATAATAAAATAGAAATAAATTAATATAAAAACGAATAATATGAATGTAATAAATCATTATACTTTTTTGAATGTAACAAAAAATTGTTTCAATATTGTTGTAGAGCTTGAATTTGGATAGTTGAGCTTAACATCATTTCAACTCTCTTAATTCAACCTATTCACCATTTCCTCTTGTATTCTCATATACACCTTGTGACTAAATTAAAAAAATAAATAATGTTATAATGATATATATAATAAAATACTTAGAACATTGATATGTTAAACTGAAAAAATTAATTTTTTTGTACTAACCTAAATAAACATAACTCAACAAACTTACTTTTTAAATTCATCACACATTTCTTCCATTGACAATTCACCTGACTTTACATGTGATAATATAGTTATGATAAGTTCATCGTATTTCACTCCTTGTATCGTTCTCCATTGTGTTATAGTCATATCTTCTAGCCGATTCTTGATTTCAGAATTTGTATTATTTGTGCTACATATTAAGGGTTTAACTTTCTTAACTCTCTGCTTTTTTATACCAATATTTTCTCATAGGCTAAAGATCTCATCTATCAAATCTCATATATGTCCAGTTCTAAATCTCAATTGAAAATAACTATCCACAACTATGAATACATCACTTCCTTTGTGATTTTTTTCTTTTGCATTTTCATCATCAATTGGGAAGTCTATTTCCATGCAACATTGCTTCGGAAACTTCACATCAACATTTGATCTCTCCCCACGACATATTTCAAAAAACTCATTATGAATAAATCTCACTCTTCGGATGAAAATGTCATGGACATCATGTACTCATTATTAGTGTTATGATCCCATGCCAATAACTTTGCTTATGAATCTGATAAACCAACATAAATTATGCATTTGAGTGTCTCAAAAAAAGGGTCATTAGGATATTTTTGCATCAATTCTCTTCTAGTCTCTGCAGAATGATTTCCTCCAATCACATAATATTTGTAGTCAAAATATTTTGATCTATCAAATTCATCCCTACTAGGAACTTCTATTGGGTCAACAAGAACTAGGTAGTCAACCACATGTGCATATGGATTGTACCTAATCAACGATTTCAAATTGTGAATATGCAAGTGATGCGGTTTTATAATTTGATATTTTGATTTCCCTTCTGTGGGTTTATAAAGCTACTTCACATTCAACTGAAATGTATGGCCTTCATCAACTAATTTCATCGTCTTCAATCTATTTCGAATGGCATTTTGTGTTGTTTTCATAATACCATCCTCCAGATCAACACCTAGTGTTATTATTTCTCTACTACTTTTAGGACTTTCATTATAATATTTAGAGCTAACGATGGTTTCTTCATCATCAACAACATTTTCTCTCTTCCTCTTACAATTTTTAAATGAGTTTTATCTAAATCAACGATTTCTTCATAATCAATAGGAATGAAATCATCTTGAGACATTGTTCTTTTGTGTTTCTCTTGTTTATTCTTTTTGTAAGAATGAGTGATAACCTGATTGAGACTAATCTCAACAAAATCTTCATTTGGAGTTTCTTCATCTTCAAATGTAACCTTTTTAGGATTTCTAGAATGAGAACTTTTATTTCTTCTTTCATGTTCTTGTCTGTCTACTCTTGTAGTTTCAAGCTATGTTACTTTTTGTTTATTTTTCCTTCCTTCTTATGCCTTATCGATATGAAGGACATTGATGACTTCCATGCTATTTTTCTCTGTAGAGTAAATCCCCATTAACATATGTGAAAGTTGTTCAGCAAAATGCTGTAAAAATAAAATATAACATTTTCGTGTTAAATAAAATTAAAAAATTAGCATGATACTAAAAATAAGACATGATACAAAAATAAAAATAAACAAACTTACATTGTCTTTCTCAATGTCTTCAACGATAGATGCACATAATTCTGTAAAACATTCATCCCTGTTATAATTGTTCAATTTCAAACAATATCTAATCTTGATATAATTTTTTACTTGCTTCACGAGTGCATAAACAATATTTGTGTCTGGTACCAAACATATATCTCGTATCAAGCCAAGTGGCTGATAATTTATTTGCACGTGTTCAAACTCGACACAATACAAATATAGATGTTCTCCATTGTTGCTTTATTTGTCTTTAATAAACTAAGAATATTCCAATTTGTTTTCACCTTCAATAGATTTCCTCTCTAACATTCTTCATTGCCCTTGACAACTCAGGTGTTGGACCTTAAACAAATGTGCTATCAATTTATTTCATAGGATTCATGGAGGTCCCGATTGTAATTTTGGATGTCATTATTGTAGGTCGTCATCCAGATACATTCAAAAATATTTTGATTCCTGTCATTTTATCTATATGAAAAAATAAAAAAATAAATTAAGTCTGGGAAATGTTTACATTATATTAAATAAAAAAAATATCATAGACCATAAAAATAAAATATCAAAAACACCATAGACCATAAAAATTAAATTAATTTTTTTTTTAAATTGACTCATGGGGTTACTGGGGCGATGTCGGGACCAAGGCTTGTCACCCCCGCGACCAAGCCTTGGTCGTGGAACCGTGACTTGGTCGCGGGAGGCAGCCCCACGACCAAGCCCTGGGCACGAGACCGTGACTTGGTCGCGGGAGGGGGGAAGGGGCAATCCCGCCCCGTGGCCAAGCCCTGGGCGCGTCAGACCATGCCTTGTCCACGAGGGGGAGGGACTAGGGTGATGTCGCCCCAACCCCCACGGGAGCCAAGGTGTAATCACATCGCATCATCCCCCCAGCGGCCAAGTTATAGTCTCACACGCCTAGGGCTTGGCCACGGAGGGGTTGGGCCGATGTTGGGCATCGCCCCGAGCGCCCCCATATGCGAAGTCACGGTCCCACGTGGAGGGACATCACATCTACTAATCACCATGGGCCACAATTACAATTTTTTTTTTGTTAGTTTGTCCATGACATGTGGGACTAACCTGTGGCTAAGAATCCGCGACTCAAGGGCATCTAAGCTGTCAAAATCACCTGGGGATCGCACTCGGCCTGAGCCACACCAACCCTTAACATGGCTGGATTTTTTGTCCCCGCAGGTTTCAAACCGGTGACTTTAACATCACGGAGTGCCTTAACAACACACTTCGTCACCGACTGTCCTACACCTCGAGGACAATTACAAAAAAATTATTAAAAACCAACAAAAACTGTAATTTTTTTATAAAAAGTATACCAAATTTTGTTTTAGTTTTTTTTCGAAAAAAACTAAAAATTTTGTTAAAATTTCTTTGAAAAAGGTCTAAATTTTTTTTAAAGTTGTGATTTCTGTAGAAAAAATTAGAAAACATCTAAAAAAAATTAGGGTTTTTTATAATTTTCGCATGAAAAAATCTTATGTGATTCAAAAATGATCTTATAAATGTTTTTTTGGTAAATGGTAAAAATTTTAAAAATAAATAACCTCTGAAATGCTAGATTATCCTCGAATGTCTTCTCGATGTTTTTTCCTTGTGGATTGTTCCAAACTATTTAATGAATGTTGCTCAATATTTAACGCAATGTAAAAAGACAAAACAAGACTCTGTATATATAACAAAAATGATATAAATCACAATTAAGTGTAACACATGTGAGATAACTAAAAAATAAGAAGTTTGTGTACATATATACCTAAAATTAAATAGATCATCTCTAAGTTTAATGAATGTGGGATAAATAAACATGAAAATGATTATAATTAACAAATAAATAACGAATTAATAGAGTAAAAGTCATTTTTAATTTTGAAGGGAAACAATTGGGTGGGAAATTTTGGAGGGAAAAAATTGAAGGGGAAATTTTGGAGGGAAAAGTTCATTCTGCAAGTTATAAGATTGTCATTGGGAAGGTGAACATTTGTACCATTCCATGTGCTTAGTGAGAAGTGATGGATTCGTCAGATAAAGAAGATTTTATTTCTGAGACATCAACAAATTGTTCACTTACCTCTTTTTTGGGGACTAGTAAATGCAATGGGAATGCTTGCAATGTAAATAAGGCATCGTATTTTTCATGCAATCAGAGGTTTGATCATAGTGCAAGAAATTTTATTCAACATGTTCCTCAGAAAAGTCCTAAATCAGATACTTTGAAGCCACCAATGATAAAGAGGAGGAATATGATGGTGATCAATATGTTCAGTTGTTTAATAAAATTGAAAATAATCAAAATGCAGGTCGAAGTGGAGACTTTTATCACAGACTAAATGATTGGGATGATAATTTTCCTCCAAGTGAGAATTTCCAAGATACTGATGAATATTTTCCTCCAAGTCAGGATTTCCAAGGCACTAATGAGGATGATGAAGAATTTCCCTCAAGTGGGGATTTTTAAAGTAGTGAAGATGATTATGCCCATGGTGGACACTCTTTCCCAAGTGATGAATTTAAAGGCAACAATGTTGGTGATGATGATTTTCCTCCAAGTGGGGATTTTCAAGGTACTAATGAGGATGATGAATATTTTCCTCCAAGTGAGGATTTTCAAGGCACTAACAAGGATGATGAAGAATTTCCCTCAAGTGGGGATTTCAAAAGTAGTGAACATGATTATGCCAATGGTGAAAACTCTTTTCTGAGTGGGGAATTTAAAGACAACAATGTCGATGATGATGATGATTTTCCTCCAAATGAGGTTTTTCAATGTACTGATGATGATGATAAAGATTTTCCTCCAAGTGAGGATTTTCAAGGTAGTAACGAGGATGATGAAGAATTTCCCTCAAGTGGGGATTATAAAAGTAGTGAAGATGATTATGTCAATGGTGGACACTCTTTCCCGAGTGGGGAATTTAAAGGCAACAATGTTGATGATGATGATTTTCCTCCAAGTGGGGATTTTCAAGGCACCGATGAGGATTTTCCTCCAAGTGAATATTTTCAAGGCACTAAGTAAGATGATGAAGAATTTTCCTCAAGTGGGGATTTTAAAAACAGTGAAGATGATTATGCCAATGGTGGACACTCTTTCTCGAGTGGGGAATTTAAAGGTAACAATGTTGATGATGATTTTCCTCCAAGTGAGGATTTTCAAGGTACCGATGATGATGATGAAAATTTTCCTCCAAGTGAGGATTTTCAAGGCACTCATGAGGATGATGAAGAATTTCCCTTAAGTGGGAATTTTAAAAGTAGTGAAGATGATTATGTCGATGGTGGACAATTTAAAGGCATTAATGGTGATGATGATGTTTTTCCTCCAAGCGAAGATTTTAGAGGCATTGATGATGGTGTTGTTGATGATGAAGACATTCTTGTTAGAGAAGAGTTTAATGGCATTGATTGTCTTAAGGGTGATGATGATTTTCCTTCAAGTGAATATTTTCATGGAAGATCCAATGACATTGGTGAGGATGGTAATCATTTTTCTAGTGAGTTTTATATTCATCTTATCAATGAAATTATCAATGAAGGCGATGATGGACCTAGGAATGAAGATCTTGGTCTCAATCATTCAACTGCAACAAATCAAGGTGATCGACATTCTCTTGTCCGGTCTCCTGACAATGTTTTGTTTGATATTCCTTCTAGTGCTGAGGAAATTCTTTCTAGTGAGGATGATGAAATAGTGGAGACATTGCAAAGAAACATTGTGTCTAGGACCACGACTAGAATTTTTTATATCAATCCAAATCATTCTAGTTATACAAGGTCTAGAAAATAATTTCTCACTAAATCAGTATCCATAAGTGATTTGATTTCAAGTGAATGTTGTTAAAAGAATTGTTTGAAAAGCATGGACTACATGTATTTCTTGAATAAAAGGAAGACATATTTTCCAATGAATAAGAGATTCATATTTAATGGGTGCATGATATCCAACGAGACAGGGTATGATTATCGCATTGGAAATATTTTACTTTGCAGAAAGGCTTTCAAAAAAATTCACTCAATTGGTAATCTTCGTCTATCAAGAATCCAAACAAGGTTGGAAAAAGATCCTTCATTTTTTTAAAGGTACATCACAGATTAGAGAATGGGCCATTAACAAACACTACATTGTCATGGATGTATGACTTCTTTGCCAAACATGGAGAGTGGATGCTAGATAGAGACACGGGACATATTCAAGATAATTTCTCAAGGAGGGAAATCTATAACTTGTACAAATAATATGTTGAAGGCGTTGAAGGAAATGGTAATTTTATTACATATGCATATTTTACAAAAATATGGAAGAAACAATTCAACAATGTCTGTATTCCTAAGAAGTCAAGGATGAGAGTTTGCAGTACATGTGTTACTCTTAAATCAAGAAGAGATAAATTTGAAGGGGTAGAAAGAGGTATGCATTTACTATTTTGTTTTTTTTTTAATTGGATAGTTATCAACTATGAAAACATATTATCAATATTTTCATTTTATGTCATGTGCAGATTCCATAGTCAATAACATCGGAATCAACAATCAAGTGAAATACAAAATTTGTACAAACATCGGAAGAAGTGTTATGATGCTCCAATCAAATATTTAGGTATAATAATTGATGACATGGACCAAAAGAAAACACTTCTACCACATTTTGTCCGTACACCAAAAAATTTACAAGAAGAGAATTTCATTCAATTTCTCTTGGTTGATTGTATGGTTTTTTATGGAAAAATGTGTCCAAGGGTTTACTTTACAACTCCAAATATTCATAATGATACAAATATGACCATCACCATAATTCATCATGTGCTCACTCACTGGTCTGGTAATCTTCCCCAAGTTCTATATCTTCAATTAGACAACACTAATCATGAAAGCACAAGTCAAATTGTGTTTGGATATCTAAGCATGTTTGTTCAACTGGGAATATTTCAAAAGGTGAAAGTTGGTGTCCTTCTTGTTGGACACACTTATGATCATATTGATCAAATGTTCAGTTGTTTTTCAATAACATTGAAGAGAAAAAATACCATCATTAATTGAATGCATTAAGAAATCATACATTCTAAAGCTTGTTTTTACATATTAAAAGAAACTATTGGCATGCGAAGATTTATTCAGGGATCGCATAGTGAAGAAAAATGTATTGAGCAGTTAATGACATTATCTTCCAACATCAATTTTGTTTCAAAAAAGATGATGGGAAAACACTTATATGGGGAAAGCAATATTCAACTACTGTAGAATGGGGGCCTTCATCAGGTTTAGCATTTTTGAAGTTCATTCCATATTGTCCAATATCTGCATCAAAGTTATTGTTATTACAATCAGTTGTTGAAATCCATAATGAACGGAGGCGTAATAGAGATCTAGCTTATTATGAATGCCTCGAAGAAACAAAAAAGTCCATTAAAGATACATATGAGTACTTTGATGTTGTTGATTATGTTTGGTGGGAGTCTTTTTTCAATGGTCAAAGTGACATAATTTCAAGCTCAAAAAATGAAGATACATTTTTGAAGACTCCATTTCTTTGGCCATAAAATATGCCAAATGAATTCGAATTAAAAAAAAACATTGTTGAACAACAAGAATCTCAAGGTGCTATTGAGTTTACACAAGCAAAGGAAAGATAAATGTATATTGGTTCTCGAAGATCATGTGCACAACGTGAAACCATGGAAGACCTTTACAGGGTTTCAATGCATGATATTAAAGAGGGTAGCATGATTGCAGTCTTAGCAACCAAGGATCCATATGGTTATCCATTCTGGATTGCAAAGGTTATATAGATTGACAAACAAAATGAAGATGTTATAGCTATTTAAGTGTATTGGTATACAACAAGCACACACCCATTCAATGGTGTGTACAAGCCAGAGATGGTGGTTAAGAAACATGTCAATAGAAAGAGAAAAAGAAAGGGTCAAAATACAACTCGTTGTCGCACTGACCTCTTAAAATTAGAGGATGTTGACATACTTATTTATGACTTCAATTTGACAAAGATAGGAACTCTTCGCTCCAGGACAACAAAGATTATCAAGAGGTTGTTGACATAATAAATAATTGCAAGATGGGAGACTATTGAACCTAGTCGTAGACCTAAAAGGCTTTTGACATCTGAAATCACGAGCATGCATGTAGACTCAAATGGTGCATTCATCAACAATAAAGAAGAATATGGATCATCTACATCCTTATCCAATCATTCATCTGAAGACAATGTAGACTCTGATGGTCTTTCAGAATCCATGAGTCAATCTGAATAAGTGTATGAAACATTTTATATATTTTTTATCCATATGATGTTTGTATGATAACTAGAAATGAGCATTTAACTTACATATGATCTTACACGAAGTTATGAATTATTTATACGCTTTATGAATTATATGTTGTGATTATGGAGAATATAATAAAAAAAATTCGCTCATATGTTTTGAATATGGACAATGTAACAATACTTTTAAGAAATAATTTATGTTTCATTCAATGTAACTTGTATTTATTTTTTTAATTAAAAGTTCAAAAATATTAAAAAGTGATGTTGAATTTTTAAAGTATAGGGTGATATTTTCATGGCATTATGTATTATCTTGTGCTTGGAGTGATAAACTAAGATTTTAAAAGTAAGCATTTAAAGATTGATTTTATGATTTTGTTTATAGTAGTGATGATTTCTTTTAGGTCACTTTAAAAAAATGTGCCATTTTAATACCCCAATTTTAGCATGGGTGCTACTGGTAGCAGTACTTTTCAATTTGATGATTGATTTTGAGGTTTTGGTTTTAGCGGTACCAACTGTTAACAATAAGATTTCAAATTGTTTATAATTATTATTATTTATTATTTATAATTATTCATAACATCATTTTTTATTTAGGTGTTGATTTTAAGGTTTTCTAAGCTATTGTATGAGTTTTGAAGGCCATGCTTGAAAAATGTTGTAATTTTGACCCGCTAGAAAAAAAAAAATGGTGCTACCGGTAGCACCACTTTTTTATTTGGGGGTTGATTTTCATGTTTTTTATGCAAAAATATGGGTTTTAAGGGTTAGAGTTCTTGTTTTGAGGTCATAGTTCTCGTTAAGTCGGTAATTATGTTGGTTGATTAAGATTCCAAAAAAATGAGTGAGCTTGGAACTTTCACTTTTTTGAGATAAAGAAATATTTTCTTAGAAACGAGTCCTCCAAGGACTTAATCTAGGTTGATTAAGACTCCAAAAATGTGAGTGAACTTTGAACTTTTACTTTTATGAGACCAACCAATATTTTCTCGAAAGTGAGTCATGCAAATGCTTTATATATATTGATTAAGATTCCAAAAATGTAAGTGAACTTGGAAGTTTCACTTTTGAGAGACAAAACAATAATTTTTCAAAAGCCAATCATTTTGAAATGGACTCTTCAAGATGTTTATTATACCTTATTGTAAGTCTCAACAAAAATCTTGAAATCATGGCTATGAATAGCTCAAACAATCCATTTGCTAACTAATGCAGAACTTGTATTTTGGCATCCATAAGATTAAGACAACTCTTTATTATCAATTAAAGTAATATAAATTTTAATTTTCCTTGGCAACGTTGACAGCTAATATGACAAAGAAGCTCAAACAATCCAATTTCTAACCAATGCAGAACTTGCATTTTGGCATCCACAAAATTAAGACATCTCTTTATTATCGATAAATAATGCAATTTTTAACTTGCCTTGGCAGCCCTGCCTACTAATACAATAGAGAAGTTCACAAAATTATATAGGTAAGCAAAGTAATAAGTAAATGACCTAATATCAATCGCTACTAAACAAGAGGTGTTTGCAAGATTCAATACGAAGTCTCATCGTGAATGACTACAACCAACATAACACTTAATAGATACTCCAGAAGAAGAAATAGAAAGTATCTAAAAATAAAAATCATAAAATTATATCCTCAAAAATGCCCTTAAAACTATGACAAACTACCCTCCAACCATAATTGCTTGAGTTCCAAATGAGTGACATTTTTGAATTCTATGGAACACCCAATCTCACATTATTTTTAAAAGACAAATTCAATATAAATTGAATACTTTTTTCATTATAAACATAAATTTTGATATTGTTATTTTCTAATATGAGATGTTTCTATAGAATCACTACTTCACAACTTTTAAAAGACAAATTCAATGTAAATCTCGCATTATTTTTAAAAGACAAATTCAATATAAATTGAATACTTTGTTCATTATAAACATAAAAATTTTGAGATTGTTAACCATATTGATTTTTTAATAGGAGATGTTTCTATAGAATCACTACTTGACCATTTTTAAAAGACAAATTCTTCACAATTTTTAAAAGGCAAATTCAATGTAAATAGGAGATATTTCCATAGAATCACCACTTTACAATTAAAAAAAAAAACAAATTCAATTTAAATTGAAATTTTTGTTTATTATAAATATAAATTTTGAAATTCAATGTAAATAGGAGATATTTCCATAGAATCACTACACAATTTTTAAAAATCCACTACTTCACAACTTTTAAAAAACAAATTCAATATAAATTGAAAATTTTATTTATTATAAATATAAATTTTGAAATGGTTAACATATTATTTCTTAATATGATAGGTTTATATGGAATAAGTAGCTCACAACCTTTATCCAAAAATAAATGGGCATGAAAAACATAAAATAAAATAAATTAGCATGAAAAACATAAAATAAGACCTGTGAAACATAAAGAAAGACCTATGAATGCCTTTGAAATGATTGTATACATTCAAGTTGTTTGATCCCAAATACTCCCAAGTGCTTAGAAAATCCTATAGCTATATCTTCATAGTAATCCTATAGTTATATCTTCATGCTTTAGTTTCTAATATATGAGAGTTTATAATAATTGAAACAATTATAAATTTTACTTTCATATATTTTCATAACAACTTTTTAACATTCTACTATACCATAGATGTTTTGATGGATAGACTTTTGAACTTGGAGACATAGGTTGGAATTAAAGGAGTTTGCAATTGAGCATGGATAGCTATTAAAATCAATAGAATGTTGAAATGAATTGGAAGGCTCAAAGGAGTCTGTAATTAAGCATTGGGAGCTATTAAAACTAATAGAATGTTGAAATTATATTTGACATATAGTTTTCATGATAACAACTAAGCCTATATTAGAAA
The DNA here is from genome assembly GCA_009831015.1 of Picea engelmannii. Classification (NCBI taxonomy): domain Eukaryota; kingdom Viridiplantae; phylum Streptophyta; class Pinopsida; order Pinales; family Pinaceae; genus Picea; species Picea engelmannii. Next base: position 172,883 of record ML809007.1, read on the forward strand.
ATAAAATACTTGAAACTGTTTCGTTCTTAGTTAGGAGGGAGACTAGAGCAATTACAAGCTAGGGTTTGGTAGGCGTGGCCACAACAGAGGACAACATGAGTACCAAGGGGGGCGGTAATGGAACCCCCTCATACAAGAAGGTAGTAGTAGACAGAGGGAAAGGCCCACGAGGCGTAGGTTTCAAGGCACCAATGACAAGCACCTCGAGATCGGAAATGGAAAAGAGTCGGGAAAGTAACCAGAGGAAAGGCAATGACACGGGGGAAGAAACCAGAGAACCTCATAATGTTGTACAAGAAACAACGAGCCCCAATGGGGCTGAAGGGCGCAACCCATGTAAACCAAAGACAACAATGATACCCAAGGTAATACTGGACGATCCGCAAATGAAACTCTACAAGGACCAAATGAAGACGCATGCACTAATATGTAAGTTTATGTGGTTTTGGCCAACAGAAAGAACGTTGTGCAACTGGATTAAATATCAATGGAAGCCAAGCGGAGAAGTGGATCTTCACCTGGGCTCGAAAGGCTTCTTTACAATAGTTTTCATGAACCTGGAAGATAGGGATAATATCTTTGAGGGGGGGGCATACTTCCACGCCTCAGCATGACTATACATGCGACCATGGAAGGAAAAATTCTCCCCAAAAAAAGAAACCTTCAAAAATGTGTCGGTATGGTTGAGACTTTACTCCTTGTCGTTAGATTATTAGCTACCCTCCACCTTTGCAGCAATAGGAAACAAACTGGAAAAATACGTGAAGACATCAGAAGCAACCCTAAAAGGATGATACACTTCCTACGCAAGAATCTACATAGATATGGATGTGTCGAGGGCACTCCCAGAAGCCATAAGCCTGGAATTCAGGGACAAGGAATGGATACAAAACATTGACTATGAGAAGATCCCCTTCATATGCAGGATATGTCACGAACATGGACACCTAATTAGAGAATGTCTCATCATCAAAAAAAAGAAGCGGAGAACACCAAACTACAGTAGGACGAAGATGGGTTTATAAAACCAAACCATAGAAACAAAGTTAACAAGAAACAAAGTAAAACCCCAACAAGGAGAAACCCGGAGGCCAGGAATAAAGCAGAAGGATGGGATAAGACCAACAAAGAGGAGGAAGGAGGAAGTAGGAAGGAGGAAAGAAAAAAACAAAAGCTAAAGAAGCCAGGGAACAAGCTACCAATGAGGATACAGATAGCCCAAGAAAGGGGATGGGACAGGGGGGTAGTGCAACTCCTATGGACGAAGATACCATAGATACCCCTACCCCCATGCAGGAGGCAGACAGAGACGCGGAAATGACTCCAAGCGAGGTAGGAACAAAAGATCCTAATCTCATAGACATTGTGGAAAGGGAAGGGATCGATCTCTTGAACATACTGGAGAAATGAAAAAGGAAGGGCGTTGACAATGTACCAGCAGAGCAACTAGATTGCATCCAATACCTTTTCCTCCTAAGGAAGGAAGCCAAATCTAGAGGGCTCAAGCGCACACACAGGGAGATAGGACACCTAGGAGTCAAAGCAAGAAAAGGACAATCACAACTCTCACCCAAGCAGACGAGAAGGAAAAAAGGAAGGAAATCAAACAGCGTAGCCCTATAAGAACTAGGAGCTCTACTGATAAACTCAGGTAAGATCAAAAATCTCTTTCCCAACTCCCCCCCACATGTTTAAATGAAGATTATAACATGGAATATAAGAGGCCTAAACAACCCACGAAAGAGGAGAATTCTTAGAAATAGACTTAGGAAGGAACAACCGAACCTTTGTTTCATCCAAGAGACAAAATGCACTGTAGACAGAATGGAAACAATCGAGAAAAAACATTGGAGCAAGTACAATATGTTGGTTTTCGAAGGACAACAGATGGCAGGAGGAATCCTCACCTTGTGGAACTCACAAGTGATGAACCTAATAGCAGTCAAGGCTACCAGACACACACTTTCGATTAACATGAAAATCATTGGGAATACGGAGATGATCCTATGCACTAATGTGTATGGACCCCAGATGCTAGAGGAAAAGAGAAGAATTCTTCTAGACCTAGATTACCTAAAAACCCGCTCCAACAACCTCCACTGGATCCTTGCAGGAGACTTCAACATCATCACATCACTTGCGGAAAAAAAAGGAGGCACCAGGAGGTTTGATAGAGATGCAGTAGAATTATCAACGTTCATAGACACAACGGAGATGGTGGACATCATAACCAATAACGGACACTTCACTTGGAACAATAAACAGATAAATCAACATCAGGTTGCGACAAGACTAGAAAGATTCTTGGTGTCAAAATCCATCATTATGCAGGGGTTAACCATAGATTGTAGAATCCTTCCCTGGGGGGGGTTTGATCATTAGCCAGTCCAACTGGAAGCACACTTCCCAACCACCCAAAAGAATAGACCTTTCAGATTTGAGAAATTCTGGATTGAACACCCCACCTTCAAGGAGAACATCAACCAGTGGTGGCGGGAGGAACAATCAGAGCAAGGTACACAGATGTTCAAACTCTATAAGAAACTAAAGTACATCAAATATAATCTCAGGGAGTGGAACAAGGAAATTTTTGGTAACATAAACCAAGAGAAGAAAAATATTGAAGACAGAATGAGAAGACTCCAGGACGTTTGCATAGCGGAGGGCTACACAGAGGAACGAAAAAAGGAAGAGATCTAAATGACCCAGGAATGGGAAGGAAGATGTCAGCGGGAAGAAATTCTATGGCGCCAAAAATATTGAATTAGATGGCTAAAGGAAGGAGAGAGGAACACCAAGTTTTTTCATAGAACAACCATTGCCAAAAGATCCCACAACAAAATCCTGAAAATTAAGGATCGAGATGGGATCGAGCGAGAATCCCAGAAGGAGATCGAGAATACCCTGGTAAGTCACTTCCATGGGATAGCCCAGGAACCCAACAAAGACCGAACGGAGGCCATCCAGAGGATTACGCAACACATCCCCCGACTAGTCATCGAGGAACAGAATAAAAACCTAAACAAACCCATAGCTAAGGAGGAAATTGATCAAGTGATCCAGGAGATGCCCAACGGGAAAGCCTCAGGTCCATGTGGTTTCACAGTGGAATTCTTCAAAGCCTGTTGGGAAGTGGTCAAACACAATGTTTATAGGGTGGTGGAGGACTCTAGATGGTCGACCTCCATCCTAAAAGCGTTAAATGCCACAATGATTACTCTAATCCCCAAACAAAATGAAGCAAGGACCCCTGACCACTACAGACCCATAGTATTATGCAATGTGGTTTACAAGATAATCTCTAAAGTCATAGCCAATAGATTGAAACCCCTCCTACCCACACTAATTTCACAAGAACAAGCGGATTTTGTGGAAGGACGAAACATCATGGACAACATCATCCATGCTCATGAGCTAATACACACCCTGAAAATCCAAAAGAGAGGGGGGGTGATAATACAACTTGACCTAGAAAAAGCCTATGAAAAAATCAGTTGGCACTACATGTTTAAGACTCTGGAAGCCTTTGGGTTCTCCCAACACTGGATCAACTGGATTATCAGCCTAGTCTCAACGGAAAGTTTCTTGCTCCTGACAAATGGAGCCCCAACCAAGCCCTTCTGGACTACTAGAGGCATCAGACAAGGAGACCCACTATCCCCCTTCCTGTTCATCCTGATGATGGAAGGTCTCAATCGAAGCATAAAAAGCGCAACAGCAGCAGGAGAAATTACAGGCCTCAAACCTTTCGAAAACTTCCCTACTTCTGCACACCAATAGTTCGTGGATGATACCTTACTCCATGGCATACCCGTGGTCAAGGAAGCAAAAATGTTCAAAAGGATCTTAGAAGATTTTGGGGAAGCCTCGGGAGCTGAGATCAACCATTCCAAATCGATGATCTACTTTTTCAACACCAACCCTGCAATCCAACCGAACCTGGCAAATATTTTGGGCTTTGAGCACAAAAATCTTCCAACTAAATACTTGGGCATCCCCCTGATAGACAAAGTTTACAAAATGGAAACTTGGGAAGGAGTGATCAACAAGCTATAGGAGAGGGTGAAAAACTGGACGCACAGATCCCTCAACCTAGCGGGGAGACTGGTACTGACCAAGACGGTTCTGCAAGCAATTCCAACCTATATGATGTATGTATTTCCCACCCCCAAAGGGATACTACAAAAAATAAGGACCATCCAAAGGGAATTCCTATGGTGAGGAGCGGAAACTAAGAAAAAATGGGCCCTGGTGGCTTGTGAGAAGGTTTGCAAGCCAAAATGCAAAGGAGGACTGGGGCTACAAGATCCATAAGTAACCAATGAAGCCTATGGGGTTAAACTCTGGTGGAGATGGGTTAAATAAACTTCTACCCCGTGGGCAACCCTATGGAAGGCCAAGTATGCCCCAGACATAAACAACCAGGACCAAATTTTTTTTATGGGCACCAGGGAGGGATCATCCATATGGAACCTAGCTTAGCGCAACAAGACCTGGGTCCAGACACATAGATTCTGGGAAGTAAGGAATGGTAAAACAACCATATTCTAGGAGGATGCCTAGCAACAAGAACCCAAGATAGGAAATCTGAACGGGGAGGAACTCCAACAGGACATGATCGCGCAAGGCAAAACCAACATCCACCACTATTGGAAGCAAGAAACAGATCGAAACAGATGGAGAATCTAGGATAATTTCAACTCCCAAACTAGCGATCGGACCACAACCATCGCGAAAGAGGTGGAGGAGGAAATGAGGAAAAGGAAAATTGCAGTCTCGGATGAAGAAGACCAATTAAGATGGGGCTGGAAAAATGGTGGGGAATTCAATTTGAAGGAAGCTCAACATTATATCGTGGACCAAGACCATGAAGACCCAACACAACTATGGGATAAGCTCTGGAGCAGCCCCCAGTGGACAAAAATAAAAATCTTCAGATGGTTAGTACTTCACAACTGAATTCTAACCTGGGAAAACCTAAGGAAAAGGAGCTTCATAGGTCCGTCGCGGTGCCACCTCTGTCAAACCAAGGAAGAAATAATGAATCATCTCCTCAATGAATGTATCTACGCAGCAGAGATCTGGGACTGGGCGGTAGGTATTTTTCGACAGTCCAATAGGACTCGAGGTAACATCTGCGCAACCATCAACAACTGGCATGAGAGTTACAACGAAAATGAAGAGGTGAATCTATGCTGGACTCTCATTCCGGGGATGATCATATGGACAATATGGAAAGAAAGGAACCGACGAATATTCAAGAATGAAAGCCTTCCGGAAGGGAAAATCAAAGAAAAAATAATCTCCATGACAAGAGAAATGGTGCATAGCCACAACTACCAGAGTGGGAAAGCACAACTCGCAGGGCGGGACTCTATAGTCCTAGAATCTTTTCACCTAAAAGATGGGCGCAATCGTACACAAACATGACGACCACCGCAACTCCAACTAGGTGAGCGCAACTAGAATCACCCTCCAGCAGGGTCACTCAAGTTGAATTTCGACGGGGCGGCAAAGGGAAACCCAGGCATGACAGGAATGGGTGGGGTTATCTGGGATAGTGGCGGCAACATAATCCGGCTATACGCCAGGATTATGGGAAAGTCAACTAACAAAGCAGCGGAATTCAGAGCCCTGGAGATCGGCCTCGAGATTCTAAGCTGAGAAAGGATGAAAAACACAATCATGGAAGGTGACTCCACTCTGGTAATCAACACGGTGATGAGACTACAAAATGGCACTAGAGTGGGGAAAGTTCAAAGACACTAGCGCTTGGCACACTCCCTACAAAAAATCCAGGAGCATCTACAAAAGTTGAACATAGTGGAGTTGCGCTAGGTACGCAGGTCAGTGAATGGCCTAGTGGATAGAATCACTAATGAAGGGGTTAGCAAGGAAGGATCGGAGTTAGACACCACCTGGAGAAACATCCCAAATGGTCAATTCAGAACAGTCTGCACACAACTAGCAACAAAAGATCGTGACGGAAGCTTAAGTACGGAAGGTCACATCAAGAGGAGTGGTGCAAGGCCAATAGGTGGGGACGACGAATCCAGGCAGAATCTTCATGGCCAACTCCCAATTACAAGTGACAATACGGGATTTGACCACACAACAAATGGAGGTACGACCTCAAGGTCACATCAGTAGGAATAAGTGCAGGTTTAATGCAAGGGAAAGTACAAACGGGACTCAGTAGGTCATGAGTGACGTAGGACAAAAGATGTTACCGCGCACCAGTAGGCTCACACCCCTTCCAAGAAAAGGTACGGTGAAGAGAAAAGTTGGTTACACAATGAGTAGGGGCAAGGGCCAATGCAAGGATAATGGACAGACTGTCATGGCCACACATACAGAGACAGAGAAAAAGGATGAGAAGGACCACCTCCACACACAGACCATGATTGCAAGGACGAGCCCGCAGCAGGAGAATTTCCATAAGAGGTGAAGCACTAGGAATCGATGCAGTTGGACAAAGCATAGCAGAAGAAGCCACCATAAAAACAAGGGCCCGACAAGAAGGAACCCCTGGGTAGATAGGAACAAGAGGAGAATTCAGGGAAAGAACCACCACAAGCCAGCCAAGATGCTGCGTATGAAGAAAACGCACGTCAAAAGAAACACCCAAATGAACGAAAATTCGATAAGCCATAGGAAGATTTCAAGGATGGAGCAAGCAGCTCGAGACGCCAAGGGCACCTTCCAGGCGTTGGTCGAACTGAAGGGTCAAGCGACCATTACCAGATGGGAGAAGGAAATCACTGCCAAGAGCAAGGGCAAAGCCTAGGAGGAACTGAACCAGGAAGCGGACTGGATAACGAACCCAGGGACCACGCAGTCCAGGGAAAAACTCTACCACAAGACGGTAGAGATGGTCTGGCAGACAAAGATGTTAATAGGCAAAGTGAGCATAGAAAAGAAAGCTGCCAGCCGGAAGGGTAACAAGGCCCAAAAAAAATTGCTAAAAGAAATATTGAGTCGCCTCAACAACCTGGACGCTAGTACAAAACGAATTGCAGAGGACCAGAAGAATCAGAAGGAGAAGCTGGAGCGAATGGCTACCCAATTCCACTTATACTTGCGCTACGTCCATCATATGGACATCACACCTGCTAATGGGAATGGAGCACCAGCCCGGATCGGGAAGACACACACAGTGGCCCAGAGGGAGGAGAGCAAGGACAAGGCGAAAGATGGAAAGAAGAATCTCATAATCCTAGACTAGCACCTAGTAGCAAATGATCAGGGAAAATTATTGGGTCAGTCTTAATTGTTGTCTTGTGTTTTTTTGGTTTTGTTATGATTAGCTTGTCAAAACTGAATATGATGGTACTGGACCGGTTTCCCAATGTGGTGGTCCAGCCATACCCCTATGCTATCTCAAAGAACACAACTCTGGAACCCCTGGGCCGGTTTCCTTTTTGGCAGACCAGGGAGTTCCTCTTTTTTGTATATTAGTCTTTCGTAGTAATACAGATACTCACACTCACTTACAAAAAAAAAATGCATATAGTTTTCATGATGAGATGTTTCTTTCTAGCCATTAATGAATGACTAAATACATGATTGAACGAATCTTGATGACAAAAGCTTCGACTCTCTCAATAATTTCAGTCTAAGATGGGTCATTTAAATAGGTAAGAGTACAATTTTCCTCTTCCCTAATTCATTTTAAATACCTTTAATTCAAGTTTTAACTCCCCAAAGATTTTGTCTTCTAATTATTCACATTGCTCAATATGTCCTAAAAGACCTAGTAACCTCTGTAGAAGCATAAATAGTCACATTATGCGCCCCTCTACAAATGTATTTTAGTACACATATTTATGGGGTCCAAATGTAGGTAGATCATTAACTAGTTTTAATGTGTTTCTTTAAGAAGATTAACAAAATGTAACATAATCAAATGTTCTAATAAATTATAGAGCACTCCTTATAAGGGTTATCAAATGTTCTAATAAATTATAGAGCACTCCTTTTAAGGGTTAGTATTTAGTCAGAGCATGCTAATGCAACTTGAATTTAATTATTTTGACAATGTATCAATGTACAAAATCAACAATTTGGTTGTTCTAAGCAGCCATTAATTAAACTAATTACTTCAAGGACAAAACATTTTGGTCTTAGGAATATTTTGATAACCAAGGATGTTGATGAGAATATATGCATTCTATTGAAATATTAGAGTTTGCAAAATGTGTCTATACAATGATTTTATGCAACCATTGCATGATTAAAGATGAACAAAAGTTAAAAAGTTAAAATAATGTTGCAGATGTACAATTCATCAAAGCAAAGAAATTAGCACTTGCAAAGCCTATATAATGTTTTTATGCACTTACCAAACGATAAAAAGTTAAAATATTATTGTTGAAATGTTCATTTCATCCATATGGAAAAATAAAAAGCCACCATAACACATTTAATGTTAGAAAAAATTTAAAAATCTAATAATAAATGTTTATAATTATAAATTTTAAAGTATTATTAATGAATTCAATGCAAATTTAAAATTATTGTAGCAATTCTATAAAATAACAAATTCCAAAGTCTTACGATGAAATTGATGGATTCATTACAAATTGGACTTTTCTTGTAGCTATTATATAAAAACAACAAACATCCAAATCACATGACAAAAAAAATTATTAAATTAAATTCTAATGAGATTTACTCACAAAATATTTTTTATTATAATTAGTAACTAAAATTTATTACAAGCATCAATATTATATTATAGTGATCAACCATAAAAATCTAATAATTATTTAATAATTTAATTTTTTTTAATCAAAAATATAACATTTAATTGTTAATTTAACCAACAATTAAATAATAAATCAACATTTATTATATAAGTTATTTCACCTCTAATACCCTAGACATACTCATCCAATAAAATATAATATAAAAACATAATAAAGCTAAATAATATATCAATATATGAATTATTTCACCTCAAATACCATAAATATATTCATCCAATAAAACATGATATAAAAACTTATATGAATGCACCTTTATATCTTTATATATGTTCTCATTTATATTACATAGCATTTTAAATATATTAAAAATATATTAAGTATATTCATCCAATAAAACATGATATCAAAAACAGTAAAAGAATCAAATTCCTTAAATTATATGAATGTACCTTTATATATGTTCTCATTTATATTACATAAAATTTTAAGTATAATAAAAAGATGATTTTCTATTTTCAAAAAGTTATATATAATAAAAATATTAAATTTTAATTATTATTTTATAAAAAATATTATAATTCTTTTTAATTATTATTTTATAAAAAATATTATAATTCTTTTTAATTATTATTTTATGAAAAATATTATAAATTATTTAAATTTGGATTGCATAATATTTTATTTATAGACCTTAAAGAAATGGCATTGAGAGACTGAACGACCCTGCTTAAATAGATGTATAGGATTATTAATTATAATTAATTTGATAATCTGACTGTCCTAAAAATTAGCTAAACAATAATTATTTCTTAAATAATATTAACTAATTAATTATTATTAATTACTTGTTCATGTCTGTCAAGGATTAATTAATTATTAATTGACTCATTAATTAATTGAGTAAAGAATTAAAGGGGTTAATAAGTTTAATTTGTTAAAGACTTACGTATACATGAAGGGATAGGACATTAAATGTAAGGATAAGATATTAATAAGGGGATAAGATAAGATAATAAATACAAGGGGATAAGATAATAAATAATGGATAAGGAAATTAATGAAAGGGAGAAAGTCGGTGAAGGGGGAATACGAGCGGAGGAGGCTTACGGATTTGGGGGGATTATCATTCGACTTGGATTTTGGGGGAGGGCTCTCTTGGATTTGGGAATTGGCTGGAGAGAGAGTTTGAGTTGGGGAGTCGGGCAAAGGATCAGTATAGGGGGCACCGGTTTGCTGGAGGTTTTGGGCACGGGGGCCAGGATATCCATATGGTATCCTAGAGCTAGGAAGTTGTCCTAGTTGGTAGGGTGGAAACTCGGTTTTGGGCAGTGTTTGATACAGTTCAACAACGAACAACCAGATCGACGGGGGAATTAGCATCAGGGAGAGGTAATTTGATTATTTTGTTGAGTAATTCTTATGCTGTGGATAAAATTTTAATTTTTTTTGTCGAATATCATATGCTCAAATGTTGGTGATTGAATTATTTTAGTATAAGAAAGAATTATATGCTAAATTAGAATTAAATTTTGTATTTTTTTTTTACAGCTATTACACATGGTATCAGAGCCCTGGTTCAAAATCTGGAGCCAAGGGCCTACCTACCCACCTAGAAAATTTAAAAAAAAAAACCCTGAAACCCTTTAATTGGGTATAAATATGAGCTCCAAGCTCCAGCTTCACCTAACCTGCAAGCAAGCACACAATTGTTTTAGTATATATGCAGATCTAGATATATATTTATACATAATGCTTCCTAAATAAAGAAAACAAAAAATTATGTATGCGCACAAGCAAATGCAAATGCTTGTGGTTGTGAAAGCAAGAACAAACGGACCCAAGTAAAGCATAATTTCTATGGCTGTGATAACAAAAATAAGCCAAATATATCAACCATAAACACTATGGAGGTAACATTTAAATTCACAACCCCAGGGAACTAGTTAACATCCAACCCAATAGCAAATAGCAAGAGTGTAGCATGAGATATTTCTCAGTCATCTTGTCAAAAATAAAATCTGGATATGACATAAAAGTTTATCCCATACACTGTATAACCCATTTAAACAAGCAAAGTACAAGCAAGGTGAGGAATATCATCACCTAAATATACACAACAAGGCTTGAACTATGAATTTTAATACACATGCTCAGAATATTAAAACCAAAAAAAAAAAAAAAAAACGTTATTTCGGCCAAGGAGTGCTTGGAGCACAAATAAGAGCAGGTAAAATTAAGTATAGATCCATCCTAATGACAAAATCTGGTTTTATATTGATATAAACTACTAGCAATTCAACAAAACTAAGAAACTAGATCAAGAAATTGGAAACAAAATAGTTCGTTGAGAGAGCAAGAACAAAAAAAAAAACTTATCACTTACCTACAGGCGATACTAAATTTCTCTTTTGTGTATCTCCTTTGCTATATGCCCTATCATGCCTTCAGAAATCACTCCTATTTCCAGCACCAGCGATCAAGCGCTAGGTGGTAAGCTAGCGCACAAGCAATTTGGGGACATTTTCTAAGGCAGTCTGGAGTACTAAATCAGTGCCTTAACCCAGGTGGCTGGTTAGTTATCTAATTAGATATTCGAATCATTCTGGAGATGGCAACTTCTCCTTCAGAAAGGAGGGGCATTCCTGCAGTTTCTTTTGTTGAAGACGTGCAAACTTTTCTCACAACGACTGGTTCCAATGCAACCTCTGCCCTCAACACCCTGCAAGAAAGGTTGTTCATGCCGAGGCCTTCTCATATGTTACACTTGGATTTTCAAATTTTTTTTCGAGATAATTGGTTTCTAAATATCATGTTCAGGATACCCAAAACGAAGATCTCGAATACCCAATAAAGATTAGGAAGCATTCATGTTTAACTTAGTATATGATAGTTATCTCCGATTGGATGTTAAGTAGTTGAGCACTGGTTTCGAATTTATCAAAGAAAAACGCTTTTCTATATGTAGAAAACAAAAGAACTGAAGTGGCAAGCGTCTGATGTAACTCCCGCCAAGCCTGTTGTTAAATTTATTTATTTTTGCCCAATTCACAAGGTCAGAGATGGAAAACTCTTGCTAAGCCTAGCCTCTCCAAACTACACTATACACCAAACCAACACATAACTCACCAAAGCCCAGCGCTGAGGGACAAGCCTGATACCAATCTATACCTCAGCAAACTTTATCTGCGTAAAACCAGCCATGACGTTTGTTTTCTCTGATGGAGTCCAGTGAAGTCTAGCAGGATTCATCGACATGGGAAGATTCGTTGGCCGTGGAATACATTGTGTAGCCATTCTCCAGCAGAGTCTTTATGAGCTATGATCTGACGTATTCCCCTGCTTCTGTTACACATACCAGCATGCCTTTTCCCTTCAGGAACAACGACGGTGGTGCTCATCTTTGTTTTGGCAGTTGGTTGCGTAAGCCGATGTTAAGTTTCGTCTATTGGTACTACCATGCCTGCCACACTCTGTCAAAAAAAACCACGCCAAGACATGCATAGTCAATTAAAACTAAATCTGAGGAGGCCTTAAAATGTAGAAAAACTCAAGTAACACATTCAAAATTTCAACTAGAAACATTAGACCCTATCGAGAGCTTGCAATCCGAACCAGACTAGCAACTGGGAGAAAACCTGCCTAAGTTCTCCATCTCCACCTCGTATTTGGGGAAAATCCCGGTCGAGGTCGACACCAAGCACCCAAAGCACTCAGAGCCGAGCATCAAGTGTGGTGAGGGAGGAGGCTGCAGTTGCACAGTTGGGGAGAAGAAAATCCTGGTTTCACTTGCAAAGAGGGATAAACGGCAGTAAGGTTAAGGTTGAGGATAATTTAGGGTTTGTTTAGAGAGGCGTGTAGGGTTGGGAATGAACATGGTGAGGGAGGGGCACGTGGGCCTCATGCGAGGACCTGCCGCCCACGTTAAATTTGTTTTTTTTTTGTTTTTTTTTCTTATTTAGTTTTATTTTTTTAGTTTTCATTTTGGTTAAATTGTTAAGGTTTTAATTTAAATTCAATGTAAAATTTTAAATGTTTTTATTTTAAATTAATATTAAATTTAAACTATTAAATTTTAATTTAATGTTCAATTTTAATTTTTAATAAATAGAATATAATTTAAATTACATATAGTTAATTTAGAGTTTAAGTTTTATCATTAATTAATTGTATGATTAATTGATCATGTTTTAATTAATTAATTATGTTTTAAATTATTTATAATTAAAATTATGTTTAATTATATTTAAAATTTATAATTCATGCTTAAGGAAGGAGGAACAATTTCCTCTGATTTACTTCGTCACACTAACAGTGTAAAGGAGTTTGGTAGATGCTAGTTGTGTCTAGCTCAGGAATGGCGTCAAGGAAAGTGGATGTGACTAATTAAAGCGACTAATTAGATTGTTTTTAGCGAAAGGTTAAGGACTTAGACTAGGACAGGCGAGGAGGAGGCGACATATGCACTAGGAGAGTAAGCATATGAATTGACGAGTATGGCGCAAGGCTAGCGTAGCTACAGGGCAAGGGAACCAATAGTTTTTTTTTATAGGGGCAAAGAAATCAAGCTTAGACGCTTAATCCTAACCCTAACCTAGCCAATCCCCTAAAGGAGTAATGTCTGTTTACAGACAAGTAAAGAAAACTTACGCCTAACCCTGTTTCTAGTTTGAGTAGCACCAATTTGAAAC
>ML809007.1:192932-205233 GCA_009831015.1 Picea engelmannii
TACGGGAAGGGATAGGACATTAAATGTAAGGATAAGATATTAATAAGGGGATAAGATAAGATAATAAATACAAGGGGATAAGATAATAAATAATGGATAAGGAAATTAATGAAAGGGAGAGAGTCGGTGAAGGGGGAATATGAGTAGAGGAGGCTTACGGATTTGGGGGGATTATCATTCGACTTGGATTTTGGGGGAGGGCTCTCTTGGATTTGGGAATTGGCTGGAGAGAGAGTTTGAGTTGGGGAGTCGGGCAAAGGATCAGTACAGGGGGCACCGGTTTGCTGGAGGTTTTGGGCACGGGGGCCAGGATATCCATATGGTATCCTGGAGCTAGGAAGTTGTCCTAGTTGGCAGGGTGGAAACTCGGTTTTGGGCAGTGTTTGACACAGTTCAGCAACGAACAACCAGATCGACGGGGGAATTAGCATCAGGGAGAGGTAATTTGATTATTCTATTGAGTAATTCTTATGTTGTGGATAAAATTTTAATTTTTTTTGTCGAATATCATATGCTCAAATGTTGGTGATTGAATTATTTTAGTATAAGAAAGAATTATATGCTAAATTAGAATTAAATTTTGTATTTTTTTTTTACGGCTATTACATCAACCCTGTATTAGAAAAGTATTTTGGGTGTGGAGAAATAATTATCCTAAATTGAAATTTCTTTTTTTTTTAAGGTTTTTTAAAAATAAGGTAAATAGCCAATTTTCTATTAATTATAGATTTTATATTTTAATATATATGTTTAATTTTGATAATAAAATAATTGTATTAAAAATATTTTATTTACATTATGTAAAAATTGGTTATACTTAATATATTCAGCTTTGAAAGAGGAGGAGATAAGTAATCATCAACATCTCAAATTTGATGACTAATTGCTTATATTACCATTATGTCCAAATTGAATGTTGAAATAAACCAATAAATCACATATAATGAGAGTCACCTCTCAAACAATTAACAATAAATAATTGGGAAAAAAGTATTTTTTTTTGGGTTCATTGAATAAATCTGATTGAAATTTACATTTATATCTAAATTTTATATATCTAAGTTTTAAATAGTTTAAATTTTTTAATTTTATTTAATATATTAAAAAATAACAAAAACCTATTTTGTGTATCCCAAGAGAGTCATCTACCAAGATACAATTTTGAATAATAAGAAGTGTTTTCAAGTACTAATAGTACAGGTACATAATGTATGAAAACTTTCAATTTTAATCTAAGCACCAATTCTATTATTAAGCAAAATATTTATTTTCCAACTTTCTCTCTCATAAATATTCTATAATCTTGGTCTCCATCTTAATGGTATTTTCCACACTCAAACTATGTTGAGCATATAAGAAATGTTACACCAAAATGACGTATAAATATTTATTCGTATAATGTAAAACACACCATTAAGATATAATTATAACCTTTAAATGAAGGACATATCATATTGTTCTTGTAGAATGAGTTATAAATTGTAAAATTGACCCAAAGGTAATTCGGTGGAGACCATCTTAATGGTATTTTCCACACTCAAAATATGTTGAGCATATAAGAAATGTTACACCAAAATGACGTATAAATATTTATTCGTATAATGTAGAACACACCATTAAGATATAATTATAGCCTTTAAATGAAGGACATATTATATTGTCCTTGTAGAATGAGTTATAAATTGTAAAATTGATCCAAAGGTAATTCGATGGATTAATAATAGTAGGAAAATTTATTTGAAATATAATCAAGAGAGCCATGTTTGATAATACATTACTCAATGACTCATGTTGATGTAAAGAGGTCATGACATCGTCTAATATCGTATATATTGTAGAATTTATCCACAATTGTTGTAGACAAATTCAATTTCATTATTAAACAAATAACTACCACAATCCACAATTCAATTGAAAACATGCATAGATGCACCACAATAATAAAACATTCAACAGAATAACCACAACAACAAATATGCACTATTCAATAAACATATTATCCAAGCTCTTGTGCCTCCATTACATTCACAGAGCCTATGCACAAGTCTTTGGAATCCATAGCCATCTATGCTACACAACCCAAATCAAAGGATAGCCAAAGGCCCTTTTCTCATTCACAAAATTCATATTTATCCTTGTGTTCCTTAGATTTTGCCTTACAACTACCCTAACTATTCAAATTCCAAATAGAATGCTTCATATTCCAAGTTTGACAAAAATTCACTAAGGACAAACATAAATATTTCGCTACATTACAAATTTTTTTATCAAAAACTAGAGCCAAACTAAGCAATATAAGAAAATGTGTAAGATAGCTACAATGCTTTGGATGTTCTTGCATTAGACTCCCCTAGTTGGAAACTCTGAGCATCTTAGTCACAAGGTCATTGATAAAACAACAATCGTTGAATATCTTTATATTTTCTTTCTTTTCTTCTTCATTCCCAACGACACTCTATAATAGTCATCCTTCCTTCTTATTTTCTTTTCATCCTCCTTCCTCTTTGTAATATACACCTTTGCAATCCACAACTATAAATAACTCCTCACACTTTCACTCAACTTTCCCATCTTCTTCACTTGGTTCGCTTTCATTATAACTGTCATTATTTCCTTTATCACTTGTTACAACTCCTCCACCTCTAGAAACCGCTGCAAATCTCACCCAATGGGCCTCATTCCTTAAAAATACTCTCACTCAATTGTGCCTACTACCTCCCATCCTCCCTCTTATGCAACATTACCATTGTCTCAACAAACCCCACTAATGCTTGATATTCAATCATCTTCTCATTCTATTTTTCTTTTACTACAACCACTCTTATGTTGCAATCCTCTTCCTCTTGTTGGTGATGTACTACATATTCATTATCTTGCATCAACGCTTCTTGATACAATTGTTGCATCTTGTCTTTGGTCTACTCCACTTTCCTTTCTTTTGGTACACATTCCACTTCACCTGCAATAAATTCAACACAAAAAACATTATGGGAATCAAAGATTCACATATACATCTCTTCCATTGTTACATCTTCCACTCTCTTCTGCAATACCACTTTCTATTGTGACACCACTCACTATTGCATCATCTCTTCCTTGAAATCATGTTGTTGCTTCTTGAGTTTGCTAAAATTCCTATGCATCAATATTGGGCAGATCTGGTCTCTCCATGCAGAGATGGTTCCCCGACTTCAATCCACTGACCACGACAGCCATGACTACACCGGTCTGGGTAAGACTACCCAATTTACCCCTGCATTTCTATTCTTCATATTTTTTACCCACCCTGGGCAATGCGCTAGGTAGATTTATCAAGATAGACACAGAAAGGATAGCTAAAGGCTTCGTCACTTTCGCCCGCATATGCGTTGAAATTGACCTCAGTCAAGGGCTGCCGAATAGGATTCTTATAGATTGGGATGAGGGAGATCCTTTCACACAGATGGTCGATTATGAGAACACCGCCTTCAGATGTCGCTCATGTCAGTAAACATGGCACCTCTAGGCAACTTGTCCTCTATCCCCAATCCCTTCCTCAACTTCTGGAGCACAGAAAAGAGCCAATGGTTGGCAAGGACCAAAATCTCACAAAAGCCGCCCGAACCCTTCCTCCGGCAACAAGCAACATCACAAAGACGCTCCAACTCCTCTGCCTTCCTCAATGCCTCCGCAGGCCCCAAATTTTTCTCAGCAGCCAACTGTCGACCCAAAACACCAGCATGCGGCCTCAACACAAAATCCTAAAGATTCATAAGTCATGATTCCAACGCCCACAATTAAGTCCTTGCACCCACCTCTCGAAAAGGGGGAAGGAATTGACACAATCATGATCACAGCCCCACTCATAGGGACTCAGAAGCGTCCTCATGAATCAGACAACTCAGACATCGACAAAGAAGCACCCCTGGATTCAACAACTCAAGATTATGACACTTCCTCAGACCATCTGGCTTTGGTGGCAAAAGCTGTTGAGCCTATCAGCTCCTCTGGTTGGATTGATGTTCGTAAGAAAAAAGGTAGAAAGGATCCTCACTGGCCAACACAATGATCCGACCCTTTCTCCTTATATTGTAATGTTTCATCTTGCTTTTCCCACGCCCTCTATGGGGCTCTCTTTTAGCATAGGCTAGTTTCAAGTGATCCCATGTTCTCTTTCTGGGGGGGTCTTCTCCCATCAGCAAATCGATGTATCACTTTGTACTTTTTTCATGGATTGAATAGAAGGATTCTCCCCCTTTTTTACTTAAATATATATAGTTATGGTTAAGGAATCTAATCCATGTTACAAACTAGGGTTTTGGATGTCGTAAAATCATATTTATTGTATTGTAAATGGTGAAGTTATACAATGAGAGTTAGAGGTGCGACTTTAAACATTTTTGGCTTTCCCAGTTAAAGGTTTATAGGGTAAATTTTTGGGTATTGTGTGTGAATGTTATTGTTTTCTTTATGTTTTATAAAGAATCTTTGTGTGTGTTACTATATTGTAAAGGTTTAAAATATACATAGGAAGGGAAGAAAATAAACCACTACAAAATAAATAATAACAAACCATTCCATAAACCTCCCCATGTTAAAACCACATTCAATCACCAACAAGCTTCGAGTATTGTTAATAAATTCCCACAATGGAGAGGGAATGGTATGCAATGGAGTGTGCTTGAGAAATAACTATCCATCTTTTCCAAGGTACATTGGTGGCATTGGAGTTTGGAAATTCCCTATCATAAATGTAGTTATTATGGGAGGGGTGCAAAGGTTGGTGCCCCCATATTAACCTTTACAAAACCAACTTCCAAATGAACCCCTATGTTGGATTGGACATCTATCAGTGTGTTTTGATCTTAGAGCACCTAGTAATAGATGATTTTCCAAAGCCTTGACATAATGAAATGATCATTTTCATCAACATTGATAACCTTAAATTTTGCAAAGTCGACCTCTAATACAAAGATTTGATGATGATGGACGAGTCACCAATAATTGTTACATTATCAATGCCTTTCTCCTTAAGTATGTTAAGGCCTTGGTAGACCACTAATGCCTTTGATTTCTTGTTAGTATCTATCCCTAATCCCCATGTGTACTCTAAATCCTTGTGTTTTTCAAGGTTAGAAATATAACCCCCCCTTCTCCCACTCTTGCCACCCCATATGTGTGTGTGTGGCAATATACCATTATGGTGTATGTGTGTGTGTGTGTGTGTGAATTGGGTTTATCACAGGTGGTTGTGAGAGGAAGTGATATCCTCCCCACCTAGGTTCAATTGTTTTTATATATATGCACAAAAGTAGTTAAAAAAGGAAAGATTTGTTGGCCCGAGAATGCTAGTTAGCTTCTCAACCTAGGTTAATAACTTAGTTTTGTGGCCATCCCTAGGTCCTACATATAAGAAGGTTGTTATCTTCGTTGTGGCCAGGGACTAATGTAGTATTTCCCAACTCGTTTCTCAACAAGAGTGGCAAATGATGATCCTAGTACCCACCCTTGAATTTGGTTGCTTCTCAGACATTTGTGTGTGATGACCCCCATGAGAAGCCAAAGAAATGTAAATTGTTTTTCCTTTCCCCTTCTTACCACGTATTTTGAATGTAGATCTTCCCTTCAAAATTTTGCTTGTCATTTTGCCCACATCCCCATATTTTGAATCCAAAGCGAAATGCAAAGTCTAGTTTCCGAGCTTTTATTTCCCTTTTTGTATTTTGCATTCCACGTCCAGATTGAAAAGTGCAAAGATTCTTGTTTCCCTTTCCCACCATGGTCAAGTCCCTACATTCCTACATCTCCACATTTGATGTAGAGTGCATATTTTCTTTATTCTAGTCTATATTATACCATATACTTGCACCATGCACCCCTCACATTCCATGTGGAGTGCAAAAACCTCCCACTCTAGTTCCCACCTTTCGCACCATTCACAACTCCACCAATTTCACCATCATTTCTCATTAAAGTCTGCATTGACTCCTAAATTTTTGTATACTCAACCACTGGCTATCATGGTTCCAAAGGAACATTCACGAGATAGTTCAAGAAATACTTCCAAGGCAAGGAGAGCCCAAGGGTTGTTGCAAGATGTTAGGGAGACAATGGAAACGAATATTGAGGAAGGAATGAATTTATTAATGGACCTATAGGAACTAGAAAGAAAACCTTCTTCCCTCACCACAAAAATCATTTCTTTAACTAAGTATTTAAATCAATGGCTCCGGGTTGATCAATATTTTTATAAGAGTTACAGTGTCACTTTCATCAAGGCTCTATCTAATACGAGTGAAAACAAGTGGAAAAAGCAGAATATACATTTGAGTTCGAGGTTGAGAAAGGTAAAAGTTGTATGGGATGCTCGAATTGACATCCTACAACAATTGATTGCCACCTACAATATACTAGGAGAAAGAAGAAGTAAGGTTTTCTTCAAGTCTCTTGATGTAATAAGGGAATTGGATGGACCCTCAAGTGTTTGTGAAGACAAAATCCTTACTAAAGAGTAATATAAGTTAATCATTGCTAAGTCTTCATTTGATGAGGAAATTTACGGACTTACAAGTTTTTTTGAAAACTAAATAAGAAGATGGATTGGTGATCTTGTTGTTGAAAATTCTCGAGTCAATCCTTGAATTCAGGAATAGTTTATATAATAGAGTGAAGTCCAAAGTGAGATATTTTTGTTGAGGGTCAAAGAGAAGGTCAATGTGGGACCCATAAGAGAATGCATCTAGGGTTTGGTTGACAAAGCAATAAAGCGGGTATCTAAAGTTTCTTGAAATCAAATAAGCATATGGTTAGGATTCAAGAAGATTGCTAATGACATCAAAATATACAAAATAGATTGCTTTCAAGAGAAGAAGGGTTCATGTCCCAGATCTCATGTCTTTCCCGATTTTGTAAGTTTTCCTACCATGGATTTCCCTTCTACCTTTTTTTCCTTGTTGTTTCTTTCCATTAGTTTTTTCATGTATGCTTTGCAACATGAGAACCTAGGATTGATCATTTGCTTCTTTGTTCTCTTCCATGCATTTCCTATTTATTTCAAGACTATAGCAACCCCATACCAATTGCTTTGAGAGCAAACACAATCATTTTATTTTTTCCATTGAAATTTTGTTGGGGATATTTCATCCCTCTCGTTTCAAACAATCTTGAACTTGTCACATTTGGAACTTATTCATTTAATTAAACTCCACAAAGAGCTACTTAAGAAACAATTCAACTTGTATGAATTCTATGCGGTTTCAAATCAATGGAATATTGAGAAAATGGCTCTTTTTAGCTCGTTTGTTCATTAATATAGTAGTCCTTTAAATTTCTTTGATTGCCTATCCATATTTTATTTTTCCTTCATCCTGCAAAGTCATGGTTGATTATATGCTAACATTATAAAAAGAAAAGCAAATTATGTGTTGTGGTCAACATTGTTAGCTTTTTCCCACGGGAAAAAAGCATAAATTTTATTTCAAGGAGAAAGAAAATTTACGTTCTGAAGAAGACATGCCAAGCAAGCATTTAATCTACCAAACTTCTCACGGCTAGGAGAACCTGAGCCTATAAAATTCTGAAATGTAGAGCACAATTGACTCTACTTCACATATTAGTTAGCAATATAGCATTGTAGAAATAATCATATCAACCTCAAAAATGTTGATCAATGTCCCTGAATCTCAAGCTAGGACTGTCACCGTTTATGCTCGAATAACAGTACCTCAAAACATAGAAACAATATACCACAACATGTTCTTTCAACCAATTGTCAACAAAAAAAATTATGAGTAAATATGAGAATAACGTTAATGTAATATGCAAGTCTCCAAAACCAATCAAGAATATCAAGAGTGAGGACCAGGGCCACCTAACCTTAGAATATCTATGAACAGCCTATGATATAATTAAAATGTGTACCGTCCTTTGATTCCTTTATTTTCCACCGCCCATAATCTAGGAGAAGACCTTCCTTAGATAGTTTGTTTGTTGCCCTGTTCTGCTCCCTAGATCGATCCTAGAAGAAATTCGGGGTTGGGAAAACTCTGTAGCGACAGAAAGAGGATTCCAACATAGATGAAGAGGGCCCTCCCTAGAATCACCACCTCCAATCAAACCTGAATCCCTATCCTGATCTGAGAAAGTAGGGTTGAAAGAAAAAAAAACCTCATAGGGAATCTCAAGTAGAAACTCCCCTTCAGATTTCCATTCACAAGCATGCACCACAGATGGCCACAACTTTGCCAAATTCCCGGGAGGGAAGGAGAAAAACTTCCAAAGGGAACTGCCTCGGGACCTAGAGCAATACCCTGACCTAGAGAAAGCTAGTCTTGATAAAAATGGGGAGCCCCACAGGCAAGCCCGCTGATAGGCCCACAGACCTGGACTTTTGGTTCAAGAATGGAAACAGTAAACCTGACCTCCTCCATTCCGCCAGGTGAAAGCAACAACCCATAATTTGGCGTGGAGAAGTGTCCTCGTCACTAACCAAATCGATTGTGCATATGAGAAATCAGTTGAATAGCCCAAAGTTTCCTCCTCCCATTCCATCGTAGCTGAAAAAATAGATACTCCACCCATCAGAAACGGAAAATAGAGGGAGCGGGAAACTAGTGAAACGTCAACTTTGTCAGTTATAATATATTGCAATATTTACTTTCTTCCTTTTAATATTTGAGGATGCATGGTCATTCTCAAGTAACATTTTTCTTAAAAGAAGATATTTGACTCTTGAAGAGTATGTTGGGGTTGTTTTTTATCATTCACCCATTTTTTGAGCTAACAGAGAAAATTTGAAACCCAAAAGAGGAGTGTCAACTCTCTAAAAATGAGCGAGGGAATTTTGGGATTCTCCAATGACCCCTTCAATGTTGATCCTTTTTCTTTTGACAAGGAAAAGTGATTAACATTTTTGGCATCTCCATTGGAGACAGATCAAAGATCCTTGGTTCTAAGAAGAAAATACATACATCATGGTTGACAAATTCACTAAAATAAATAACGATTGGTTTGAAGAATTTGCATGGCAACTCCATTATTATGATCGATGTCAAGTTTTATAAAGAAGAAATTTTTTCAAGGTTGACAGGAAATTTAATTACCTCACTATTTGTAGCAAGAATAATCGAATAAATTATCATTAAATTGTCAACCCTAGGTCCAAATGCTTGCAATATGTCGTGTATTATATGTACATGCTATGTGTTCTTTAGTTCCACTAGTTTTCTAATATGCTTCTATGGAAAGGAAATTGCATCAATATCTAGGTAAGAAAATGATATTGCAAGAAATTAATACACCACACTTTGCAAGAGAACTAAACATGCTACAGAAAGTAAACACACTTGCAAAGTAAAATACTGTAAAGGAAATCAAATTGCAAAAACAAATAAATTCACACAATAGGAAATGAAAGACTACCTAAACTACACAACATTTTGTTCTATTGGATTGGATCCTGGCTCCATCGAACAAACTGTTGATATTAACCTATATCGGAATTAAATTCAACATTTGTTGCTTCTAAAACATACACCAAATAGTTAAAGAGGAGGTTTCTCTTTGTATTGATAAAATAATTCTTACAATCCTAAGTTGAGTGTCCTCTTCTCCAAAGTATTCATACCCCTCAAGAACAAAGATGTCAGTCTCTTTTATACAAGAAAACTGCCATCTAATAAAATAACAAAGATCTAATTATAGATCCACTTGAGAATCAATCAATCTCAAGTGGTTGCAACCATTTTTCAGCTTCATAGAGTTCACAACTAAATATAGCAAATGATTTCCAGAATTCTTTCTAATTCCCAACGAATTTAGAATGTTATTGATTGTCAAATTCATAATAAGTGTTGAGAGATGTAAAAAACTTGTCCAAAATATGATCAAAGTAGTTGCTAATGGTGTTGGGTCTCCTAGATCCATGCCATATACATGGGATATCTTTGAACTTGTAGCAAAATGAATATGGACACATGGGCATCAACAATCCACCCCCCTTTTATCTCTAACAATTAAAACCACACATGGAGGAAGATTTGAGACAAATGCAAGTTAATGGGAAAGTGCTAAGATGTATCTAGTTGTGATTACTCCATAGTAGCAACCTGTAGCAACATTTTACTTCCATCAATTCAAAGCATGCTCAAAAAATGAATGGTAGCTTCCCAAATTAATCTATAACACATAAAGACGTAGAAAAACATATTTTTATAAGTGGGTTTATAGAAATCTTCCCTCCAACAATTAAAACCATCAATTTCATCTTTTATTATCTTCCCCAAGTGGCTATGTGGTTGGTGGTGGTTGATTCCCACATCTGTGGCATGCTAAATCCGCAACACATGGATTTACAACCTGTGGATCTATAGCAAACACTCTACACCCATAAACTTAAATCATCTTCAACTTGTAGTTTGTGGATCCGTAGCATAAGATATGTAGCAATTGCTCTTTATAGATTCATAGCATAGGAACATGTTCTGTAGTAGATGGGAATTTGAAGCAATATCTATAACATATTATCCACAAATGAGTCATTACTCAAAAGTAAATACAAAATACACACTTTTACTAACATTAATCATATTTTCAAATGAAACACTAAGGAAATGCAATGGAAAATACCTTAATCCTAAATCCAACATTTTAGCATTAAAAAATATTAATACATGGTTATGGGTAAGTAAAAAGGGTTTATAAACAAGGGAAATAGAAGAAAAAAGGTGATATAACCATTCCAGAATAAAGTCCCATCATTCTCCCCAACTAAAATTGTTGCATGTCCTCATGCGACCTTGTACCCCTGTATCTATCTTCCAAATTCAGAGGAACTAGGTTGTAAGGACCCATACTGAATGATGTTTCTGGTTTTTTCCAATGCATAATAACCAAGTTTGGTATCAACACTTTTCCATTTACCTTGGTTGGTCAACATAAAATTGTGTTGATAAAATTTATTAATCTATTTCCCAACAGCATCTTGAAATCACTTCAAATAATGGTTGACCCATCTTTCAAACTCTACATTTCTCATCAATGAGTTATCTTGAGACACATATCATCATTAGGTTATCCAAGAATGAATGGAAAATTCATTATAGCAAAAGTAATTGATCCATCTAATGATTTATTATCCATGGACCTCTTAAGCAATTTTTGAGGTCATGTTTATGTTCGAGAATGGTTTGTGGTAACTACAATGTCAAAACATTGTTGGATTTACTTCACACACACCTACGATTTATTTTTCCTAAGGTTATTCCTTGTTTATTAGTCATAATTAGTCATTATCTAGTCTCCTATATTTTAGGGGAGAATATTCTCTTTCAGTTGACAGTTCAGTTTGACTAGTTGAGTTGAATTTAGATGTTGCATTGGTTTTGTCACCATGCAACATTGGGATCATCACCAACTCACTACTCTTTGTTCAATCAGTTAACTGAAGACTAGTTGACTAGTTAACTCAGCTAGGTGGCAGTTCACTCCCGTAACTGCCTGAGAGACTAGACTAGGTGACAGTTTACTCTTGTAACTGCTGGTGTGTGTCCAGATCAATCTAGACCACCACTATAGCTCATTAGTTACTCATTTATTCTATATATATTGTAAATTATTCACTCTTTGAGTGTGGAATAAGGTTAATGAGAATTCTTCCATTCTTTCTATCTTGCTTCTTCTTTCTTAATTTCTCTCTGCAAATGTGTGTAGTATTTTCTAGCTAGATCTATTATGTGTAGGTTCAACACATTTACATGGTATCAGAGCCAACGGACTGCTAAGAAAAAGCTACACCAAAATTGTTTGCAGGTACAAAAGATTGAAGTCAACAAAAAGATGGATTATTCGTCGGAAATACTTCTCACGCCTCATAACTATTTAGAATTGAAGCCAAAAATTCTACTTCATCTTAGATGCAGAGGCTTGTACCAAATAACCATGGCAATGGAAGTAGAGCCTGATTCTATCAATGAGAAAAACGATTTTCTCAATAGACAAGATATGGCCATAGGACGTATCGGCATGTCTGTTTCTCCCGAACTTTTCCATCAAGTATATGAAGAATCACAAGGATTAACTCCAAATAAATTATGGACCATATTGGAGGTTCGATTTGAGAATAAATAATATTGTGAAGATTTCATGCAGGAGGTCGAACAGATAGAGACAGAAGAGAAGCCATCAGAAGATCAAGTCTCTTATTATGAAGAGTCTTCTACAAACGTTTTTGCAGAAATTAGTATTCCAATAATTGAAGATGATGTCTACTCCATTTCAGATTTATTTTTTGAAATTCATGTGGAAGATATATGGCATGCATCTC
>ML809007.1:216536-235157 GCA_009831015.1 Picea engelmannii
AGATTCCACAAGAGATGATGTTTCAACTGTGAAATTCCCATTTTTTTTTTGAGATGAATAATTACCCAAAATTGAGTTGTTAAACATTATTGATTCATTTGGGTCATTCAGGTCAGTAACAAAATGTTTCATATACCTTTCCCCCTCGACCCTAATCTGATTCATTTCACCATTATAAGGGAGCCATAACTGAGACCAATCAATAACAAAGTATCCATTCAACATAGCCAACCAATCTTGACTTAAAACCATGCCATAGTTGTCAGGTATGTCTACTACTATTATATCTATAGTTTGATGAACTTTTGGATTAGCAGACATCCTGAACATGAATTTTTTCAATTCTCCAATAACTTTAACTCTGGTTCTATCTAACTAAATAATATGAATGTCAGATGGTTCAGGTTTGACATTAATCTTCTCACAAAACTTTAGGGGCATGACATTATATGAGGTGCCCGAGTCTACCATGCAGTTATGGACATTTCTATTAAAGATTTCAAAAGTAATGAGGAAAGGAGGGGTGGTAGATCTGGATCTTTGCCCAATTAGGGATGCATTAGTTGCTACTTGAATTTTAAATAGAGTGTTATTGTTAGAAGAACTTACCTTGGTTGTTCCTTTCTTTGTTCCAACGTTAACTTCCTTCGTGCCAGAATAAGTTTTCCCTTGCAGAGTTTTGATAAAATTTTCTTGAATTTGTGGAATCTTCATAAGCTTAAACAAGGAAATGTTAGCTTTTGTCTTCTTTAGATCTTCTAGGAAATCATATTCCAACCTATATAGGGGTGTGTATGAAATATTGGGTTTTGGTGTTGGAAGATGTGGTCTTGGAGGAATTGGGAGTAGTATCGGTTGGACAAGATGGTTGTTTGGAAGTGGGTTTCGTAGGATTAGTGGTACTGGGGGTGTCATCAGAAGCCTTCTTACTAACACTTCTGGTGGTAACAACGTTTTATGACATGTGTACCTCGTGAAATTCTTCTTCATCCTCACCATAAGCAATATCCAAAAACGAATTTAACTGTTGTTCTGTAGGCTCATGAGACTCTTGAGGTTGTTCTTGTTGTTCCTAACTTTCTTCTCCTTCTTCAACGACTTTAGTCATATTCTATGTTTCCTAGGTTTGGATATCCTAGAAAATATATTCCATGTTAATGCCTTCCGTCTCAAAAGGGGTGGTTTTGTTGGTTGGTGGCATGTTCTTATATTTCTTGGCAGGGAACCTAATTTTTTTTTTTTTTTGGCTAGAACATCCTTCCCCACCACCTTTTTTTAAGTCTATTAGATCGTTGGATAACTTCTTAATGATCCTTTGAAGAGATTCCATATCCATTTAATTAGAAGGCTTCTTATCTTCACTGGGTTTAGACACATACACTTTACCTTTACCTTTGTCTTTAGATAGTTTCGAGTTAAAGCTACCTTTTAAACGCATCATGTTCTTCTCAAACTTAAGGGCCTCTTGGAAAGTTTCTTCCAGAGTGCCTTTCTCAGAGTTTTTTTCTACATAGCCATGGACATAGGTAAATCGGAGGTGTATAATTCAATAATTACATCTTCATCGGGTTTAGAGGCGCACGGGATTCACTTTAACAAAGTGAGAAAACGTTGATTATAATCAGTAACCAATTCTTTCGAATCCATCTTGACTCTTGAGAGTTATAGAACCCGAGAGTTTTAGAACCCGGGTGGCTAGTGTTTTGTTTTCCCCAAACTTCTTGAGAAAAATAGTTTCAAAGGTTTTCCAATTTGTAAAGGAGGCTTCTTCTAAAAAGAAATTCTAGGTCGAAGATTTCTCTTCAAACGTAAGGGGAAACAAACGACAAATGACATCTTCATGGAGAATGATTTGTAACCTAATAACCAACATGAATTTATGCACATGGTTTTCAGTTAAATATTTTTTGTCATGGTTGAATTTCGGTAGGAACTTCTCAGGGTGTCTGGGCATGTCACGATGGATCCCTAGTATAACGACTACATCAGCTAAGACCAGGGATAATAAGGAGGTGGATTTGGTTTTCATTTGCTCCAACCATGTTTGGGGGTCAATACACAATAATCTGATATGGGTTATTTTCAGGTTCAGTCTCAGACTCGTCTCTTTCTTTGAATTTTTCCTTTGACTTGTCTCTTGGAGTGTAAGGGGGTGACTTGGGGGGTGAGGGTGGTCTCCTGCTCCACCGACTAACAAATAATATTCAAGGTCTAATTCATAAGTCTTGGGAAAATCATAAGTGTCTTCAGGAACATGATATTCAAGGGTTCCAACCAAAGGGTTTCCTCGATAGAAGTTTGGGTCGGTGAAGTAGGGATTTGTATGTCGATGGTCTTCTCGATTTTCAAGCAGAGAGTAATCTAAAGGTATATGTCCAGTCTACCTGCTAAGTTGTCTAGTCAAGGCACGATTGATATGCTCGATTGGGTGTCTGACTATGGCATCAATCTATGAGATGGTTAGGACACGAGGTTGTGGGGAAGAAAAGTAAGGTTTGGGATGAGTGGAAGTACAATGGGTGCTAAATTGGGCTGGCGTGTTCACAACATGCTCCAGGGGAAGGACAATGTGTTCGGAGCGAACTTGGTGGGAATCACTTGATGAGGAAATGCTTACTTGCGGAACATAATGAGAAGGGTCTAAGCTTCTATTTGCAACCATTCAGTTCTGTGGCCCTCCTTCTAGCGCCATTTCTGTTGACGGGTCAGAATGACCCGTTCAATCAGATGAGGGAAAACGCCCGATGGCAGGTCCCAATTAGACCCACTCTCATTTGGAATAACAATTTTGACCATATTTTCGCCTGGTTACTGATCTAACTAATGTACTAACTAAATATGAATATGAGAACCAAAGGTTCTCAAATGAATTAAAAATAAAGAAAAAAATCTAACTAACTAATTTTAAGCTAAGATGAATGATTACAATTTTAAAATGCAATCTCTATTTAATTCTAAGCTAACCTATCATGATCAGGAGCAAACTAACAAGGATGAATACAGTGAAATATTTATATTACTTGCATAGAAGAAAGTCATCATACAGTTAACATGAAATTTCAACAACATGAATGGTTAGAATCAAGTAATTTATTAGTTAATTGCACCATATTGCCACTGTACTCGCTTTGAAAATCATGGTAACTGTGAATAATGAAAGCATTAATTCAGAAATAATTCGTAAACCAACGTTCACATACTACAGTAATAGACATGCATAAATTGAATAATTGGATTTATACATATCAACACCATAATCTCCAACAAAAAAATGTCTTCAGGTTCAAATTAACTTGCAGTAAAAATACTATCTTGCTACATTCTGAAACCAAAAGCCTTTTCTAATGGACAATATTCCCTTTTATAATGAGGAGTGACCGTTTACATCATTATCTTTTCAATCATGAAATCATGGAAGTTTTACAAAAAGAGATTCTTCATATTCTGAATCCAAAAATAAGATTACAATAACTGAAGCAGGCAACATCTAGAAGAAATTGTGAAATTTGTAATCATGAGTTTCCCTGGCCCTGTAGCTGATCCTGATGTTCTTTATAGAGGGAATTCTCTCTCAATATACTTTTGAGTTTGCTTGATTGTAATCTTTCCAATACTATTTCTCCATTTCAAACTTTGGTGGATACTTCTTGGTATAACAACTCTGTTGCGTTCTTGACAAAGAATTGGAATTTGTGGGTGAGTCGGGCGGGTCTCAACATGTGTTCTTCAATTGATTCTCTCTCAAATTGAAGCATATTCCGAATGTTCCCCTAGCTAGTTTTCTTGTGTTCCTCCACCTCAACCATTCTTGTGCTGGCAAATGTTGTTTTGTCGATGGAATGTATTGGCCGCATCCCTGTTTCTTTGGAAGGTGTCGGCTACTGCCTTTTGGGTAGTCTGTGAATTCTTGAAGAGACGTTTGCAAGTGTCAAATGTTGATTTTCATAAGCATTAGGTTAAGCATGTAGTTCATTTCAATTTCATCATGTCTTAACCATAAGCAAGAATGTTACAGCAACCAAGATCACAAGAAGAAACACCATGCACAAGTACAC
This sequence comes from Picea engelmannii, assembly GCA_009831015.1. Lineage (NCBI taxonomy): Eukaryota > Viridiplantae > Streptophyta > Pinopsida > Pinales > Pinaceae > Picea > Picea engelmannii. The sequence goes on from ML809007.1 coordinate 220,592, forward strand.
AAGATATATCCTGGAAAACCCTTCTCAACAAGGGAAGAAAACCCAGCCAAATCCTTTGCTATATTCTTCAAGAGAAATACCTTTCACCACCAATAATGACTTAGCACACAAGAGGGTGCTTAAGCCCTAGAATACTAGCACCCAAGAGAGGTGCACACCTTTGCCAAAGAGAAGTACTTGCTGAAATTTCCAAAACACACAAGAAGGATATGATTCTACAATGGAGAATCATCTCCTACTTATATTAGACTTTGACCAATTAACAAGGGCATCTATTGGCACAACATGGCCGACCTCTCTAAGCCAAATACACTGATTATTATATTTGTTATTTATTATAATTAATATTAATATTAATTATCTTTTACATTTATTATTAATCACATTAAGGTGGGGCCGACCTGTACCCTTTGCATAACAATTAGGGTTATAGGTAGGTCTGACTCTTGAAAAATGTATATAGCAAAGATTCTAATACACCCACTAGTGATCATCTACTAGGGGCACATCCATAGGGATGTTATAGATCTGATTCACTGCATTACACAGATGAACCAGGTCTTTAGACGTTCACCTGTGCTTGTCCACAGGCACATCCACTCTACAGATCTACTTTCCCACTGCCACCGACAGGAGAATAATCTGGAGTCTTCTCATCAACTTTGCTGCTCAGAGGAGGCTATCACATCATCTTCATTTATGTTCACATGACGATGTGCCCAACACTTTTGGGATTTCTCACGTTCACCTTGTGCTCAGCCACAAGCACGTCCTAACTCAACAGATCACTTTTCCATCGGATAATCATCTAGAGTTCTTCTCACTCACGTCATGGAGGAGGTCATCTCTACATTCCTGACTCTTTCCATGGAAGTAACCACAAACCCTTCTTAGGGGATTTCTCTCAGGTTTGTAAGCTGAGAGAAAGACTCACATAGCTGTTATGTTCCACATCTCACAAGTTTGTAAGTTGGAGGATGTCTCCCATAGATGCATTCATCAACACTCCCTCTCAACTAGGGAGGAATTCTTCATCAAGACAAGTCTCATATAAATGTACTCTGTTTTTTTTTTAGGCTAAATTCATCCATACTCCCTCTTAACTCGGAAGGCGTTCTTCACCAAGTTTATTTGGTGTAAATGTCTGCAGTCTTCTCAGGTGTAGGAAGGTACTGCAAGTCTACAATTTTCTTTTGCGTCATATCTTCTGATATAAGGATACTTCATCTCATCGTATTTTGAACCATCAGGAAACACTGGGTTCTCAAGGAGCGTTACACATGACTCTTGGTTATCATCATAGGATCCATCTCATGGTTAAGTAAATCTATCAAAAGTTTGTGAAGCCATATTGCTTCACACACTTATATACTCTGCCTCTTTGGTGCTTAAGGCCACAGAGTTTTGTTTCCTGTTTCATGAACACTTTATGGTAGAACAATGACGAGATGTGTTCTTTCGGTCCACTGTACTTTTTGCTCAATCTGAATCGACATATCCTGCAAACTCAAGTTTATACTGGAGGCATGTCTAAACACATTTCACTGTATGATATGAATCAAGTCTAATGTTAACCAGATACATCAGTGATCCAATCAATTGTGGATCAGTCTCGTTTGAATCATCATTAGTCTTTTTCTTTAGTTCCATCACAGTGGATTTTTCATTATGTCATACTGAACTTCTTTAATAATTTTACTGTATATTTTCCTTGACTCAGGAAAATCTCATCGGTCCTCTGTCATACTTCTTGTCCTAAGAAATAATGCATCATACTCAGATTCTTCATCTTGAATTTAGAAGTCAAGGATTACTTGTATGCAACAACAAGTTTTTTTGAATAAGTTATCAAGGTTAGGCTCTCGTTACCAACACTATAATAATATAGTTTCGTATTAGCAACACTTTTGATGAAATCCAAAATCATCAAGAATATGTCTATCTGTTATAGATTCCAATTCATGGGTGGTAGTATGGAAGAAGTGTATTAAGTTCACTGGATCAAGTGTCTTATCATAGACAACTCCCTCTTTGTGAGAAACCTCTGGCTTGTATTTCTTGACACTTTCATTAGCTTCATGCTTGATCATATAGATCTTCTTATTGATTTTCCTTTATGATCCCTAAATAATATCTTTATGCATCATTCTTTTAAGATACACTGGTATTCTTCTATTATGGCATCTTTCTATACTCATTCTCTTCTTGCTTTTCTAAGACAAGGTGTCTCAGTATCAATGAAGTGGTTCATGATTGAAGGATAGCTCAAAAATATCCTTTTCTTTCTCGGAAAGTGCCTTGAGAGGCTTGTATGTTTCTCTGCCTCTTGCAGAGTGGTTCTAGAAGGGCCTTTTAGACCTTATTGAAATATCTCTGAATATGTATCGGCTGAAACAACTAGATCAACTTGAGTAAGGTATTGTATCCCTCTAAACTGTTGAAGGGGGAGAAGATATTTGTTTCACTGTCAATCTTTATTTTTATAGTCTATGAATCTTGAAGACGTATCTTCTTTTCAAGAATAATATTTCTGCTTGTTCTTGTACAATGAACAATTTGAATATGTTTTGGACTCCCGTACCAGGGATATTGGTCCAAGTCTTTGAGAACTCTTTTAGTATAAGGAGTAATATCCTTCGTTTATTTTGAAAAAATGCAATCAACTATAAAATTTTAAAACAGAAAGATTTTACCTAGATTGTGGCAACGTTCTTCTAGAGAAATTATTTCTCGTCTCTCTTCTCTTCACTTACTTGAGGTGGATCTGGATCAATGTCAACAATGGTCGCATATTTTTTTCCCTTCTTTCTGGTTGGACAATTTTTAGCAATGTGTCCATACTTGTCACATCTGTAGCACTGAACTTTTGAAGCATCTCTTCTTTGATATCCTGAATTGGATGAAGACTTTTCTTCTTTAAATGTTTGCCTAAAGTTTCTTTTGAATTTTCCTCCCTTCCTAGTATGTAGTGCAAGAGCATGATTTTCTTCTGGGAATCTTCCACTCCTCTATTTTTGAGTCTAAGTTCTTCTTGAGTGAAATCTATCCATAGATGCTCAAAGGTTGGTAGAGTTTCTCTTCCATTGATACTCTGAAGTAATGACTCCCATGATTTTGGAAGATTCTGGAGAGTGGTTAAGACAAGTTCTCTATCATACATGATTTCTCCAATTGTCTCTAGCTGTTCTTTAATCTTTGATAACTTCATGAAGAAGAGTGAAACTGTGTCATCTTTTGTCATCTTAGTAATTTGGAGTTGACTCTTCAAGGTAAGAACTCTGAGGGTGTTGTCACTTTCAAATAGTTCTTTCAATGTTTTCTACATATCATAGGCAGTCTTCAGATTGGCAATCCGGGGCAAGAGGTGGTCTCTTACCGAGTAGATGATTATTTTCCTTGATCTAACGTCATCTTCTTTTCTTAATTTCTTCTCTAAATCAGTCGTTGTTTCTGGTAGAGTTTTAGTTGTTGCATCCAAGACATCTTCTTCTTCAAGAGTGACTAGAAGCTTTGATTTCCAGGGGCTGAAGTTGCTTGCTCCATCAAGCCTATCTTCCATTGGAGTTATGTTCTTCATTTTTCTTGAATCCTTGTAGACTGGATTATATTGGACTTATGACTACCAATAATCAATTTGATAGTATCACAGAGATGCTTTGCTGATTCAGAAATGTTTCTTCAGAAAACCAGAGTTAATATTCCGCAGGAAATTTCGGCACCCTAGAAACCCTATGGCCAAAAATCAAAATTTCTCGGAATTTCATTTTGAGATCTTCTGGAGATGCACTAGAAGAGGCCGTACTCTTCTATGCTGAAAGTATCCCCAACATCCAAGTTTTAAGGGGCTAAAACACCCAAAAGGAGAGGGTTGTACGAATTTTCTGGAAACCCTAGGAGGGTTGTATGGTTCTGCAGAAGGGGTGGGAAGACTGGTAAAGGATGAGACCTGGTAGATGCTTGTGCAATGGGTTATTTCAAGACCTATCCTCTGATACCATGTTGATTTTCATAAGAATTAGGTTAAGCATGTAGTTCATTTCAATTTCATCATGTCTTAACCATAAACAAGAATGTTACAGCAACCAAGATCACAAGAAGAAACACCATGCACAAGTACACAAGATATATCCCGGGAAACCCTTCTCAACAAGGGAAGAAAACCCAACCAAATCCTTTGCTATATTCTTCAAGAGAAATAATTTTCACCACCAAGAATGGCTTAGCACACAAGAGGGTGCTTAAGCCATAGAATACTAGCACCCAAGAGAGGTGCGCACCTTTGCCAAAGAGAAGTACTTGCTGAAATTTCCAAAACAAACAAGAAGGATATGATTCTACAATGGAGAATCATCTCCTACTTATATTAGACTTTCACCAATTAACAAGGGCGTCTATTGGCACAACAGGGCTGACCTCTCTAAGCCAAATATACTTATTATTAGATTTATTATTTATTATAATTAATATTAATATTATTTATCTTTTACATTTATTATTAATCACATTAAGGTGGGGCCGACTTGTACCATTTACATAGAAAATAGGGTTACAGGTAGGTCTGACTCTTGAAAAATATATATAGCAAAGGATCTGATACACCCACTAGTGCTCATCCACTAGGGGCACATCCATAGGGATGCCATAGATCTGATTCACTGCATTACACAGATGAACCAAGTCTTCAGACGTTCACCTGTGCTCGTCCACAACCATGTCCACTCCACAGATCTACTTTCCCACTACCACCGATAGGAGAATCATCTGAAGTCTTCTCGTCAACTCTGCTGCTCAGAGGAGGATATCACACCATCTTCATTTCTGTTCACATGATGATGTGCCCAACACTTTTGGGATTTCTCATGTTCACCTTGTGCTCAACCCTTTGCACGTCCTAACTCAACATATCGCTTTTCCACCGGATAATCATCCGGAGTTCTTCTCACTCACGTCATGGAGGAGGTCATCTCTACATTCCTGACTCTGTCCACGACAAGAACCATGAACCCTTCTTAGGGGATTTCTCTCATGTTTGTAAGCCGAGAGAAAGACTCACATAGCTACTATGTTCCACATCTCACGGGTTTGTAAGATGGAGGATGTCGCCCATAGCTGCATTCATCAACATCAAAGAGCATATGGAATCTAATTTTTTCCCTCTTGGAATATACTAGCAGTGTGGTAGGTGGAGATTTGTACATATCTTTCCAACTGGGCATTTCCTCCAAGGCTTCGCTTGCTTCCTGATGCCTTTCTTGATTTTCTACCAATGTGCTTTGTAGCTTGAGTTGTTCCTCTCGCTCAACCCATATGCTATTTATTAGATCTAGGAGTTCATTCTTTCCTGTCACGAGTTCTTCACCCAATACTAATGCATGTGCCTTGATAGATTCTATTGTACCTGTTGATGCCCTGGTCTCTTCTATGGATGTCTTGAGTCTCTGTTTTTCTAATTCTAATTCATTACTATTTGTGTCCCATTGTATTTTCATCCTTTTTTGGAATTATACATTCATCTAGTCTCTTTGTGCTTGCAAATCTCTATTAATCTTTTATGTATTGAGACTGTCAATTTCTTTTGTGGCTTTCTGGAAATCTATGGTAAGATTGTCTTTCACATCTCTCCGCTCTGTCTCCAGTTCAATGACTTTGTTTTTGGTAGTTTTGAGGGTGTTGGTTACCTCAAGGAGAGATGAGGAATTTATCCCTACAAAAGTGTGGAGTGAAGAGGCTGCTTGAACTGCATTTTCTTTAGGATCAGGCCCTGCTTTCCATTCTACTACCCTCCCTGCAGATGGTTTTGACCTCATATATTCTCCTATTTTTCTCTTGGTTTATATCTTCTCAATACATCTTGTCTTGTTATCAAAATAGTAGTCTCAAATGGCTACTATAGATCCCTCAAAATTCAGGGCTTGGGAGGAGAAGGAAGAATCTCCTGGAATAGTACTTATGGGAGTGTATTATTGAGGGGGTACGTTCACAATGCCTAGATTGGGTGTTGATGGAGAGTTAGGGGTCTGGCTTAAATTATGAAATTGTTGCTGCTTCAACAACTCGTCCGCCTTCTTATTAGCTTTAGCGTCATTATCTACCCATTTTTCCTCTACCTCATCAGTTGATCTCTTGGATTCTGCTTCATCAACCAATCTCTTGGCTTCTTCTTCATCAACCAACCTCTCAGCTTCTATCTCGTCAACCAATTTCTTGGCTTTGGCTTCTTCTTCTTTCTTCTTTTGGAGTGCAGTCTGTTGCACCATGCACTCATGTTCTTTCCTATTATTTGGCTCCTCAGCTTGCCTTCTCTGATAATATTGCTCAACTTAGAGTCTTTTTTGTTATAGATTTTCCTCCTTTCAAGTTTTCTCCTTCTCTCTCATGATGTCAGTGTCCTGCTCTTGCTGAAGAAATATCTGGAAGTGGTTTAGAGTTTCCCTCTTGATTGCTTCTTGTTCATGTTCAAGTTCCTGCTTGACAACATCATGGGGTAAGTTATGCAAGATTTCATCATAAGAGAGGATCCCCTTAATCTCGTCCTCTTCAAAATCGACCACATGGATGATGGAATGGGTGAGACCAACATACCTGACATGGCTGATTGCAAAATCATGAGTATCATGGCCTTTAGGCTCTCCTAGGCATATGATTAACTCTTGCAGGGCCTTTGCTTCTTTCAATGCGGGTTGGCCATTGAAAATAGTTTAGCTTCCGATGTGGATAGGGAAAAATGGATAAAGTTTTTTGCTGCTAATTTGGAATAGTGTAGTGACCCTTGACCCCGTGGTTTGGTATGCAATCACCCTCATCAACAAACGGTTTGGGACAAAGTAGGGTAAACGGTGTGGGGCTCCAGTGGTTCCATACACCTTGATATATGAATAATATTTATAGAGAAACCATTCAACTACCAATTTCATCCCATTCCTGCTTCAAAGGAAATTCCGTGTCTTGGGAAACCAAACAAAATAATGTGTAGAGGGGCTAGGAAGAGATTGCATATGTCATAAAAGTGTTTTATGTAACTAATGGTCCATAACTCAGAGTAGTATACATGGATGGGGGGCTGGTTTCGGTCCTAGTTTCACCCCAATTCAACAAATTGTACAGAGGAGTGGATGGAATCAATCATGTAGGTCGACATATAAAAACATGGCTTCTTCATACCCGGGATATTCTTCATGCATAGACATATGTTGAAATCTAGGATGTTTTCCCAGTTGAATACTTACCCTATCTTGTTTATGGTGTGTGCCAAAGGAATCCAATCCATTTGAAAACATGTGCTCTTTTCTTCTCCATATAGTTGTCAAAGCATGGCTACCAACATTTTGTAGGGCGCTTGATCCGATGAGTGGGAAATAATTTTTGTCCTTGTTTGAGGGTCTCATCTTCATCGACCCACCATTGTTTCATTTGCTTAGTTGGTCCTTTGCTTGCTTGGGAAAACCATTTTAAGAACAGTTCATTGAGAGAGAATGTGGGAGTGGGAAGATGATATCTCGAGCCGATGTCTTGAGGTCTTAGGGATGCTACCCACTTCCCTTGTTTTTTCTTGATGGTCATTGTGGTAGTATAAAATTGTTTGAGGCACCAATGCACTGCCTCGTTGTATGGGAAAACTGGTGGTCGGGCGACTACTTGATGGGTGCCGCTTCTTAGGATATTCTGGTAAACTCCCAAATTCTCGTCATCCACTGGGAAATATGCAGAATTGAAGATCCTGTAGATTTCTTCATAACCAGGGTAGTGATCTCCACCAGTGTGGTGATTAGTATCAATCACCAACACTTCAACTGGTTTAGACGATATTTCAGGTCCTGAAACTAAATGGAAGTAAACTGAGCCCTTTGGTCTTTTGGGATTCTAGATTGTCATGATTGATTATTAGTTTATCTTGTATTACCACGTAGAAATGAGTATCATCTCAATAATCATAACGTCTTAACTGTAACAACAAAAACATTTAAAAGAAAGAATGGGCTACCTGTGATTAAGCAACAACAATAACTACAATCAACTTTGTTGTATCATGATGACCAAGTTAGATTCAGTTGCCACTTATTTCATGAGGGTATCCTAGTTGATAGATCAACTTAATGCCATTGGATACACCATTGATGATGTAGAACTTGTTACCGTGACTCTTAATGGATTTCCTTCTTCATGGGATTGATCTTTCAGAGCATTTGTGGGCAAGAGAAGCTTCCCAAGTTTGATAGACTATGGAGTGATTGTACCCAAGAGAAGGCCAGATTATTGTCCAAGAGAAGCTTGCAGAGACCCCAGGATGAAGGAACTCAAGCTCTTGCAGCTGATGCAAGAAAATGAAAAGGCAAAAGAAATTTTGGAAAGAAAAATACAGGTGGATGATCAAATCTAGTTCAAGAACAAAAGAAGAAGTATATTTCAAAGATAAAATGCTACAATTGTCACACATTTTATCACTATGCATCTCAGTTCCCTCAGAAGAAAAGGAAGGGAAAGCAAGATGCATCAATAACTGATATTGATGATCATCCACCACAGAAGAAGAAAAAGGAATCTAAACTTGATGACATTATAGATGAACTTCAGAATGAGTATTTATTTGTCTCCACTCTTACAAAAACAATTATAGATAGTCATGATATCTGGTTGGTAGAAAGTGGTGCTTCTAGGCACATGACAGGTTACCAGGATTCTCTTAGAGATTTAACAAAGAAGGACTCAACATTACAGGTGGAACTTGGAGACAATTCCAAGTATGCAGTGAAAGGAATTGGAGCAACAACATTTTAGCTAGAGTATTGAGATTCTCTACACACGAGAGACATATTATTTGTACCAGGATTAAGGAAGAACCTGCTCTCTATCTCAACATTGGAGGATAGAGGTCGCATAGTTGCATTTGTAGATGGTCACGTTCTTGTATGGCCTAATGGATCAAGCATAGGCTCAATAGGAGTGATTGGTGTTTGAGAGGGAGGATTGTACATATTATTAGGGCATCCAGTCCAGGCATTGGTACATGAAAATATCAATTCATGTGAGTTATGGCATCAGAGATTTGATCACCTACATTTCAAGGTTTTTCTAGCATCAAGGAGAATGGCTACAATTATTCTAGAGCTCCAGGAAGAGCATGAGGGTGTTTGCATGGGATGTACACTTGGTAAGAATACCAAGGGACCATATCCGAGCAATGATAGTAGATCCAAAGGGACCTTGGATCTAGTGCATTCAAATGTATGTGTATCAATGTCAGTATCATCTTTGGGTGGATTCTTGTACTGTGTGACATTCGTTGACGATTTCTCCTGGAATACTTGTATCTACTTCATAAAGACCAATGAAGTATTTAGTAGGTTCCAGGAGTTCGAGGCTCAAGAAAAGAACTTGACGGGGAATAAGATAAAGGTTTTAAGGTAAGATAATGTAGGAGAGTATACTTCCAATGAATTTATTGATTTCTACAAGGAAACAAGGATCAAGAAGGAGTGGACAGTTCCTTACAACCCTCAACGAAATGGGGTTGCAGAAAGGAAGAGCAGGTCCATTGTGGAGGTCGTCAAGGAAATGATTCATGATCATAATCTACCCATGTTATTATGGGCATAGGCTTCCAACACAACAGTTTATGTTCAAAACATAAGTCCTCACCAGATATTGGGAGATAAGAATCCCGAGGAGGTATTCATAGGAGTGAAGCCAGATGTTGGCCATTTGATGATCTTTGGTTGTCCACTATACATCCATGTGCCTAAGGAGAAGAGGATGAAGTTAGAACCTTATGGGAAGAAGGGTTTGTGGGACACAACGAGACTTCAAATGCATACATGATCTACATTCCAGGACAATGTCAGATTGAGGTTAGTCGTGATGTTACTTTTGATGAAGAGGTATCCTTTAGGAAGTCTAGAGAGTATCGTATGGAGATTGATAGTGAGGAGCAGGAGGCTCCAAAGTATGTTGGTATAGATACCTCTAGTCTAGTTGTTTATCCTTCAGACTATCAGGAGGAGTCAGTAGAGCCAACAGATCCAGTGGATCTACCTAGAGATGTTGCAATAATCAAGAAGAGGCCAGCATGGCTTCGTGACACTTTGTAGGATGCAAAGGGGCATGCATCTCCTAGTGGTACTTTTAGGGAGAGAAAATGAACAAAAAGGTTCTCACATTATATGGCATTGATGAGTCACATCATTGATTCTAAACCTTCCAGTTATGAGGAGGAAACAAGTCAGTAGGTTTGGAAGGATTCCATGATGGAAGTGTATCAATCCATCAAGAAGAATGATGTGTGGGAGATAGTTACGAGACCAGAGGAGAATTCAATGGCGACTTCCAAGTGGATCTACAAGATCAAGCATGCAACAAATGGTAACATCAATAAGTACAAAGTGAGGTTTGTGGCTGGAGGATTCTCTCAGAAAGAGGGAGTAGAATATGAGGAGAATTTTGCTCTGGTAGCCAGGTACACTTCCATCATGACTATTATTTATCTTGCTTCAATTATGGGTTGGAGATTACATAGATGGATGTGAAGACCACATTCCTCAACGATGTGATTGAGGAGGAAGTGTACATAGAGAAACCTTAGGGCTTTGTGATACATGGGAAGGAGTCTCATATTTATAGATTGAAAAAGGCATTGTACGGATTCAAGCAGGCACCCAAGGCATGGTTCTCCAGGATTGATATATACTTGATGAGTTTGGAATTCACCAAGAGTGATGTAGATTCCAACCTTTACTATAAGGTTGTTGATTACGATCCTTTGATCTTGATGTTGTATATTGATGATCTATTCCTTACGGACGCAGAGAGGCTCATTTTCGAGTGCAAGAGGGATTTGGCCTCTAAGTTAGAGATGAAGGATATTGGCTTGATGCATTATTTATTGGGATTGGAGGTGTGGAAGAGACCAGGTAAGATCTTCTTTGGAAATGTGAAGTACATAGTTGAGATCTTGAGTAGATTTGGTATGATGGACTGTAAGTCCATGGCTACACCTATGATGAAAAATATGAAGAAGCTGAGTGATTCTGCTACATATTAATATTTGATGAATCCCACTATGTACGAACAACTGATTGGATCCTCGATGTACCTGGTTAACACCAAGCCATATATTTGCTTTGTAGTGAGAACCTTGAGCCAGTTTATGGTTGAGCCGAGGTAGTTCCATTGGGTTACAACAAAGCATGTGTTGCATTACCTACGTGGTATAATTGGATATGGTCTAAGATATGTCTCAGGTGGTGAAGTGAGGCTGCAGGGATATACAGATTATGACTAGGAAGGGAGTGTAGTAGACAGAAAGAGAACCTTGGGGTGATACTTCAACTTAGGATCATATATGATATCCTGGATTAGTAGGAACCGATCTTCTGTAGCACTCAGTACAACATAGGTAGAGTATATTGCATCCAGTGTCGGAAGTCACGAAGCAGTATGGCTTCAGAAGCTTCTTGCAGGACTATTTGATCAGGAGCTAGAGACGACCTTGATACATTATCATAATCAAAGTTGTTTCAAGCTTTCAAAGAATCCAATATTTCATGACAAGTCAAAGCACGTTGAGAACAAATATCACTTCATTTGAGACATGGTGCATAAGGGAGCAGTGAAGCTCTAGTACATATCCACATATGAGTAGATAACAAACATTCTCACCAAGCCTCTGTCTAGAGTGAAGTTTGTATACTTCATAGACAAGCTTGGCGTGATGTAGACTGTCTCCCTCATTGAGAGGGAGTGTTGATTTTCTCCATTTAGTAGCATTAGACATACATTCTCCTAGATTTCTCATGCTTATTTGACCAAGGGAGGATGATACATTCACTCACAAGGCCATGCTAATTTGGCTAGTGGTGAATGGACCAGAGATAGCCTCTCTCTTGTTTGTCATGTTGATTTGACTAGGAGTAATAGAGACTCGATATGCTCTCACATTGTCTGCTCCAGGATGGAGTGATCTAATTTTATAGGACAGGTTTGACTTGTTTACAAGTCTAGTCTATGTTGAAGATGTAGGCTCAAGAGACCTCTTATGACAAGGGTCTCATCGGTGGGTTTACTCAACATTAAAGTCCTATATTAATTAGACGTGAATGTGAGGTGAAGGTAAATCAACATGGCTCATGGAAAACTTTTCCAGCAAGAAGAAATACCAAGAAGTACAAGTCAGCCCTACAAGTGAAGAAGAAGCATTGAAGAAGCCCCTAGAAGAATTATTGTGGACAAAAGAAGAAGTCGACCCCACAAACAAAAGTAAGGTGACTTGTTTAGTATAAATAATTCGCCTTGGTTCTCATTTGTTCATCATCACTTCACAACTTTTCTTCTCTCATAAAGTTAGTTTTTCAATAAGAAGTTTGTTGTTCAAGAAGGGGAGGCGCAATTTCAACAAGTAGCATCTTTGGTTAGGGTTTTCTATCTTTTGTTGGATGCACTATCTTGTCCAGGTTATCTTTCTTTCAAGGGCGCACTTATCCAAGTTCTAGGGTTTCTTCATATTGATGATATACTTGTAATCTTGGATTGATTTCTTCTAGAGAAAATTTGTTGGGGTTTCTCCCAAGGTTGGGTTTCCTAGGAAAAAATCTTTGTGTCTATTGTGCATGGATAGCTTTCTATGATTCTATTGTTTCCACTGTATAGTTTTTGGTTGAGATTTCCAGTGTGTAATTATTATATGATAAAAGTGGTATTAAAATTCTAATTGAAATCATAAGGAAGTAATTATTGGATCTGGAAATTGTTAAAATTCAACACCTATATCGTAGATAATTAGAAGAAAACTGCATATTGAAGTTAAAGAAGTTTCATCTGCATATGTGGTTGACATTGAAGATACAAAGTTTTATTCAGGGCCTCTTAAGAATATCATTCATGTAACCACTGCCACCAAATCAAACCTTCATGTACTTATTTCCTCCACAACTTGTTGCTCCACCCATTCCCAACCCATACAATAAAGTAACTCAACTCACTTACAATGTCGAGCTACCTAACTATCCTATCTACTTTCTAGTTTCAATTATTGTTGAATGCAGATTTCCATGAGTTTGTTGCTACCAACACACTATAAGCTTTGTTGTTGCATGCCTTCTATTGATCTTGTTCCAACACACTTCCTTTAGGTTCAACATCTAATAGTGAGCTATAGATTATGTAGTATGTTTATATTGTTAGAAGCACTTCACAAGATCCACCATTGTTGTAGAATTAATAAAAACAACGAATTTTGAAGAAAATATTGGTGTTGTTACACAAGAACCAGTAGCAATAAGCCTCGTGGCTTCCAAAAAAGAACCAAATACAAGGGATTTTGCTATTGAAGAACTGGCACGACTAGAAAGGGAGAAGAAACGGGTGTTGTGACATAAGAACCAACACCTACATGCCCTGAGGTTACTACAAAAGAACCAACTTCCTATTTCCTTACCATTTGTCATTTTTCCAAGGATGGAAAAATTCTTCAGTTGGGGAAGGGAAACATTGGCCATGGGTTTACCTATCATGAACACACCATCCCCACCCTTTTTCAATCCACAACCTTTACTACTCCATTTATACTATGACATCATGTTACTCTATTTCCCCTGTTCAAATCCATTACAACATAACCCCCTTAATATCGAAGAAAGAGAAGGACTAGATCTAATTACGTTGCAGAAGATACTGAGGCAAATAGGCCAAGGAAAGATATTGATGTTGCTACACAAGAACCAACATTAGAAAGCATTGATGTTGCTACATAAGAACCAACATTAAGAAGCCATTTTGCTTCTACACAAGAACCGACAACAAAGGAAAAAATAGCAAAAGCTTAAGAGACTGCTGAAGAAGAGGAATATACGACTCCACAAGAACCCGTAGTAGAATAAGTTGTTATAGAAGCAATTCCTACACAAAGCATGCTATTTCCAAATGATTAGGCAACATAAAAGAAATCACAAGGAATTAAAGTATGGATAAAGCTATGAATTTCCATCAATTGTTCATCAATATTTGAAGGTGTGAGATTTGATTCATTTCAATGGTTCACTAATGCATATATTGGTTCAAATATTTAACTTTCTATGAGTTACAAATCACTCCATGATGATTATATACAATTAAGTATTCACATAACATTCCATTAATGGCCTTTTTGGCAGCCCCAACAATGCATGTCACAAACACCTAGTTGATGATTTATTCATATCACAAGATCCATGAACTAGGTATCCGATATTTTTGGTAGAAGAAAGCATTAAATTATGATATACACACCCACAAAAAAATCTCAAATACCCAGATCATACTTTAAGAGAAATCATCTATTTATCAAACCTATAGAAGTTGTTGCAACATGCCAGTAATGTTTGCTACAACTTGTCGGTAACATTTTTTGCAACTCTCCAGTAACATTTGCTGTAGATCCCTTAGGTTGCTACATATATGTTGTAGGCAATGTTTGTAAATGTGTTGAACCTGCACATAATAGATCTAGCTAGAAAATACTACACACATTTGCAGAGAGAAATTAAGAAAGAAGAAGCAAGATAGAAAGAATGGAAGAATTCTCATTAACCGTATTCTA
>ML809008.1:0-16470 GCA_009831015.1 Picea engelmannii
AAAGTCAATGCTAACTCATTGCTATATACTACCTTCGGCAGTACAATAATGTTTTTTTTTTCATCTCGAGTTTTATGAACTAGGAATATTAAAAATATTAAGGATCTCAAAATCAGGTGATGGAACAATAAAATAAAAAATTCCATTTGATGTTTAATATTAGAAGTAGTTTGAATATGAAATAAACTTTAGAATCAACAACAAAGCTCCAAGCCATTACAACAATATAGTCGTTATGAGCTCAATATGTTACTTGCGAGCATTGAACCTAGATGGGGAGGATAACAATCATTCTTCCCAACCACTCAAGCTAAACCCAATTGACACACACACGAGTTAAATGAGTGGGGGTGGCCATAAAATGCATTGTATATTTTATAGTTATAAGTGTAATATATATATATATATATAGAGAGAGAGAGAGAGAGAGAGAGAGAGAGAGAGAGAGTCTCCTTATTAGGGGGGAACCATAAAATGCAGTGTGTGTATTATGCATAAGAGTCTGCGTATTAGGGGGGAAATCATAAAATGTGGTGTGTGGGTGAGTCAATTGGGTATAGCTTGGATGCTTGAGAAGAAAAATTGTTATCATTCGTACCTAGGTTTAAATCATGCATATGTCATGTTCTCTCTTCGTAAACCAATTGTTGATTGAAGGTCTTTATGAGACATGACAAATATATTTCCATTGCTTATGCACCAAAAAGTAAAGTACTTGGTATATATAATAATTATATGTGTGTAAAAAATTATTTCAATTGGAACGTGATATTTTTTTTGTAAAGGAGGTCGGAGCGCTAGGGTTAGGGTTGCATTCAGCCCTAGTGTATTTGGATGCCCTTGGTGGGGAAAACAATGATCCCAAGCTAGGGAGGGTCATGAGGCACCTCCTACAGTCACGTGGCGACGCATGGAAACACAAGTAGGGGTTCACGGCAGCCAACCTTTGAACCACCACCTGATCTTCGCTCTCAACTACTTTTTGAGGGCACATTCAAGGATAAGGAAATGGAAATCAACTCAGGGAACGTTCCGACAAGAGTAGCGCGACCTTGGGTACCTAGGAAGTGTATTCCTCAAGCGTCGCAAGCACTGAAATATGTCATCAGCACACCCATAATAGAAGAACAGAAGCAATACATGCATGATTACGCCCTCGTCGGGAAATTTCTAGGGTTATGGCCCTCTGAACGTGAGCTGGTAAAATGGATTCACCAATGGTGGAATCCCAAAGGTCATTATGATCTCCAATTGGGATCTAAAGGATTCTTCACAATAATACTGCACAATATGGAGAACAAAAATGGCATCTTTGATGGAGGCCCTTATTTCTTCAACTTCGTTGGTCTCTTCTTGCAGTTCTGGATGGAGAAGTTCATCCTTGAAACAGAGGATTTTGCGCATGCCCCGGTTTGGATACGACTTTATTCCCTGCCGCAGGAATTCTAGCTGGAAGAGGTGTTGGCAGGTATTGGAAACACCATTGGAATCTACGTCAAATCCTCAGAAGAAACAAAGCAATGAAGATACACCTCATATGCGCTCATTTGCATATACTTAAACATTTCTAAGCCGCTGCCAGGATCCATTGCCTTGGAATACCATGATGAGGATTGGTCGCAAACCATTGACTATGAGCACATATCGTTTCGTTGTAGGAAATTCCATGAACACGAGCACCTCTTCATAGATTTCCCCCTCAACATGACAAGCAATGATGAAAACCCATAAACAAGCAAAACAAAAGATGACTTCATTCCAGTAGCAGGAAGACGCAGACAAGGGGGTAGGTGAACGATTTCTACAACCAATAAGGAACTGCCTTCCAACAACATGTTCAATGCCCTACAAAAAATTCCAGAGAACATGGATTCTCCGCAGGTCCCTTCCACAGCGAAAGTGCACCAAAGCCAAGAGAAAGGGGAAGCGGTGGACGCCCCTAGCATTGAGCAAACCTCTTCCATACCAACCTCCAATGCCATGGAGGTAGAACCCTCAAAGATAGAAGATGGAGATGCAGAAATGGACCTAGACGAGCAGGATTTAGCTGGAGTAGACTTGGAATATCTGGAACAATCATATCGACACCATAAATTATACACCATTTCTCTAGACTAGCTAAGGAAATTCCACAAAGTCTTCCTCAACTCTTCGGCAAACTCCACCGCTAGATCTAGTTCTGGTTTGGGTATACAGGGGAACATACTAAAGGAGCAACGCAAAACTCAAAAAGATGAAAAGAAAAGGGGAAGGAAATCCACTCATAAGCTCATACAGAAGATTGGACACTTCATGGTTAACTCAGGTCAGATCCATCTCATTTCTGACAGTTTCCCCCCTCTCCCCTCCCCATCCTCATCATGAAGCTCATCTCTTGGAATATAAGGGGACTCAACGGTCGTAGTAAGCAAAGGCTACTATGGGAGATTATTATAGCAGAACAACCAAATACCATGTTGCTTCAAGAAACAAAACACGCAATGGAGGAAATTGATCGAGTTCTCTCTTGTTGTTGGAAGCAAAGGAAAGGTATCTACATTGATGCAATGGGATCAACTGGAGGCCTGGAAATTCTCTGGAACCCGAGTTCAGTGATCATGGAAAAATTCTTCACCACCAGGTGGTCCATCTCAGCGACTTATCGACTTATTGGCTCCAACAGGCCTGGATACCTCACAAATGTTTATGGACCAGCCACACCAAGAGACAAAAATGCCTTCATTGGAAACATGGAAGGACTTGTTACCCTTACCTCAAGGATTTGTTGGATTCTTGGAGGTGATTTCAATATGTTATTCAATATGGATGAGAAAAGAGGTGGAACTCATAGACTGGAGGTGGAGTCAGTGCATTTTCAAGCCCTAAACGACAAGTTAGGCCTCAATGACATGGAAACACTAAATGGACTCTATACATGGACGAACCGAAGATCAGGAGCCCATAAGGTAGCTTATCGCCTGGATCGCTACCTCATCTTAGACTCCCTCTTAATGGAGGGCATAGCAATGGAAGCTCGCATTCTCGACACCCCCGGATAGGATCACTGGCCCATCCAATTGTGGCTAGACATCCCAGCTTCTCCAGGACGTAAACCCTTCAGATTTGAGCGTTTTTTGCTCAACCACCCATATTTTCAACGAAATTCCCACACTTGGTGGAGGGATTCGTCCATCCAGCATGGCTCCAAGATGTACAGATTCCAGTAGAAACTCAAAAAATTCAAGCAACGACTCAAATCATGTAACAAACAAACCTTCAAAAATATCTTTAAGGCCCAACAACAACTAAATGAATAAATGAGGACCTTACATATCCAAATCAGAGATTAGGGAATTTTTTAGGAGCTCAGGACGCAGGAGGCCACGAGAAGTCAAAAGTTGGAGGAAAGAAGAGTCCAAGAGGAGATCCTATGGAGACAAAAGTCCTGCATACAATGGCTAAAGGTGGGTGATAGAAATACCAAATTATTCCACAGTTCTACCCTCCAATGAAGACATGTCAACCGTATCTCGCATGTGGTCACAGAAGAAGGGCACACACTCCACTCTCATGAGGACTTGGAATCAGATCTGGTATCCTACTACCAAGATCTCTTGTCTGAGCCTCCGGGGGACAGATCTCAAGCCATAGCCCAAATCACTCAGCATATACAGTCCACAATCACGGAAGACCAGAATGAAGCATTGATAAGGCCTATAACGATTAAGGAAGTGGACCTGGCACTTCACGACACTCCAGTAGGAAAATCTCCTGGGTCGGATGGCCTCACTTCAGATTTTTTTCACCAATGTTGGCTGATGGTAAGGGAGGAGGTGTGGTATATCATTGAAGACTCCGGGGTTTCAGGTCAATTCCTTTCAGCCCTCAATGCCACCTTCCTCACCCTTATTCCCAAAGAAGAGAAAATCAATCACCCAAAATGGTTTCGACCAATATCTCTCTGCAATGCAATCTACAAGTTGCTAACAAGGTGATAGCTCGGCGCCTCAAACCTATCCTTCCCTTCATTATTTTTCCCGAACAGTCAGGTTACGTGGAAGGAAGGCAAATCTTGGAAAACGTTATTCTGGCACATGAAGTTATCCATTCTCTTCAGAAGACCCGAACTCCAGGTATGTTGTTAAAACTAGATCTTTCCAAAGATTTTGATAAGCTAAGTTGGGATTATATGATTTATGTTCTCTTGGCCTTTGGTTTTGACTCTTCTTGGGTTGAATGGATTCTAAGTCTCACCTCCTCTGCCTTCTTTTCTATCATCATCAATGGAGTCCCCTCTCTCCCTTTTTCACCCACACGTGGGATTAGGCAAGGGGATCCCATGTGTCCTTTCCTCTTTATAGTCATGGTGGAAGGTCTAAGCCGCTCCATTCAAGCCTCAATAGCATACCATACTTTGGTTGGATTACCCTTGCACGGTATCGATCCTCCGGTATCTCATAGTCAATTTGTTGATGATACCTTAATGATGGGATCCCCCATGGTCCAAGAGGCCCAGAAAATCCTCTCTATTATTCAAACCTTATGTGATGCCTCTGGAATGGATATTAACAAGGACAAATCCCAGATATTTTTCTTCAATACCCTGATGTCGGTCCAACTCCACATTAGAACGATCTTGGGTTTCACACGAAGCTCCCTTCCGTCCAAATGTTTGGGTATTCCCCTCCTTGACAAGGCCCTAAGAAACAACTCCTGAGAAAGCCTTCTCACTTCGTTCATGAAAATATTAGACTCTTGGACTTTTCATGCACTCAACCTCCCCAATCGCCTTATCCTCCTAAAGTTCATCCTGCAATCCCTGTCTATCTACACCTTCTCGGCCCTGGCTGCTCCTAGCTACGTTCTCGATGCTATCAGAAATCTACAAAGAAATTTTTTGTGGCAAGGAGATAAGATCCGGAAAAAATGGGCATTGATCAGCTGGGAAAAGATCTGCAAACCCAAGGCACAGGATGGCTTAGGGATAAGAGATCTGACAACTATGAACAAAGTTTTGAGTGCAAAAATTTGGTTGAGATGGCTTAAGAGACCTCAAGATCTCTAGGCCAAGTTGTGGAGAAGAAAGTATACGCCCAACACCATTGAAAGGAACCTAATCAGATGGAATGGGGACATTCCAAGGTCCTTCATTTGGACGACAACCAAGCATAATCGACTTTTAGTGGTCAATCACGCCTTCTAGGAAATTCAGAACGAACGAACAACTTCCTTCTAGAATGACTCGTGGAAGCAGATGCTTGTTCTGGCACAAGATTCCCAGGTTGACACCTTCCTTATCTCAAATACCTAAGAGGGAATGACAACAATCTCAGACTACTGAAAAGAGCACTCCCCTAGTGACACTTGGAGAAGCTGGAAATCCACTAGAGAGGACCTCCATATTGCAGAGCACGTGGATATACAACCCTGGTACAATCTAATCAATGCCAAGAAAATTCAAATATTACATGGAGAGGACATCCTAAGATGGGGACATTTTTCACGGGGTACTTTCAATATCCAAGAAGCTTACGCCATCAAGGCGGACCTCAATCACACTCCCCTTGTGAAGGTTTGGACTAAGATATGGTCAATCAAGCATTGGCCCAAAGTCATCACCTTCCTGTGGCTGGTGTCTCATGGTAGCATTCTCACTTGGGACAATCTCATGAAATGGGGATTTACAGGGCCTTCCATATGTCTGCTTTGCTTGAAGGACGCGGAAACACAAAATCACCTGCTCAATCTATGTACCTACAGCTCCCAAGTCTGGGATCAAAGTGCGATAGTCATGCACATTTCAGAACGTAAGCAAGAGGGCCTTAGAACAACTATTGAATAATGGCGGGACATGGCCCTCCAATCACCCATTCTGAACTGCATCTGGCAACTACTCCCCGGTTTCATCCTATGGCAACTATGGAAAGAGGGAAACAGGAGAATCTTCTGAAATACTTAGAGGGATTGGTAACTTATCTGGACCCAAATTTGCATCAACATCAAAGAAACAATCAGTTTGTAGCACTGGACAGAAGCGGACTTGATTTGTCCAATACGATAACAGGGCATCATGGACAGCTGGAATATCGTTTTAAAACTGATATCCTCCATTTCACCTCAGCGATCCAAGCTCAAGGATAGCCCCTCACATTGGTCCCCTCCGCATGAAGGTTTTATCAAGATGAATTTCAACAGGGCTTCTAAAATAAATCTAGGGGCAACAGGCTTTGGTGTGGTCTTCCACAACAGGCAGGGGAACATCTTTCTCATCTCAGCGGGCAGCATGGGTCATACCACAAACAACGTGGCAGAGCTCTGGGGTCTTCAAATCTCTTTAGCTCAAGGCTATCATAAAATTATTGTGGAAGGGGACTCCCAAGTCGTTCTCAACCTCTTCTGAAATTTTTTGAATGGAGCAGACCCAGAAAAAATCTTGCCCTACTAGCGACTCTCTTACGGACTCAGGACCATTGCAACTCTCATTCGACCCCACCAAGCTTTCATCCCCTCGCATGTGAGAAGGAAATCCAATAAGATTGTAGACGATCTAGTCAACATTGGATTTTCTATGGAAGGAGCGGACCTTCTTTGCCTAGACTCCACCCACTAGACACATCCAATCCTCCAGATATGCATGAACAAGGCTATTGCTATAGACTATCCCCCGGATGGGGTGTTAGTGCAGGAAAGGTGTCGCGAGGATGGGAATGGCGTCTGCCAGCGAGGCATCGAACACGTGACGGGTGCATGCCCCTCCCCCCCTCCCACACCATGGAATTAAAACCACTTCGTTGCTACCATAGCGCCATTAACGCTCCAAGTGTGCTCTTTTCTGGCCTCTTGTTCGATCGATGTATCTGCCATTACTCAGGTCACCTATGCGCGTGTGTGTCCTCCCTCCCCAACGATATTCATACCATGGAGCTCACCAACATTTTCTTCACCCTTATCCATTATTTCCAGAACCATCCCACAGTTTGCACCCTCCTCTGGTGCTCACCAGTCAATTTCTCCATTTCCTTATGCCTTCTTACCTTCGTCCTGCTCCAACCATGCCTAGACTACGAGGAAAGTCCAAGCACAGCTCGGCTTGCCACCAAAATTGATCGTGCATGGCAATTACCCCAGCTTGCCCCTGCACCCTCGCATAGCTCGTCGTCATCCTCGACCTCCTCTTCAGGACAGTCCACTCAGAGCCTCAGTGGTCTCCCGCCTCTCTCCTCGCCTTGGGCTTGTAGAGTTGAGTGGTTCAACCTCCTAGGGAATTCGTTGGGCTTTGCCCTAGGGTCTATACCGGATTTGGCCTCCTCCTCGCAACCCGCCCTAGTCATCCCTTCCAATTCGCTCGAGAAATCATCTCCTACACCATCGCCAGTGCACTCGCCATCGGTCCAGTCTCCACACGAAGGTATCTCTGCCCGCCATGAGAAGCCTCTAGCACATCCCCACTCCTACTCAGACTATGCGACCTGTGCGAAATTCCAAGACGACCTTGCAATTCTGTAGGACTTGGTGTTTGAGGTTCACAAGGATGTGGACGACCTTCGCTTCCGCCTGGAAGTCCTGGATAGGAAGGGGTCACAAATCTTGCAACTACTCTCCTCTCTTCATGGTTCTCACCACCCCACAGAACCGACACTAAATGCACCAGTGGGATCAAAGGCAATATTGGTCCCATCTCTGCAATGGTCTCCAATGGACGACACAGCACCAGGCTCAGATCTAACTCTCCAGACACCCACCTCGGATATGGTAGCATGCAACACGTCCACAGCATGAGTTGCATAGGTGTTAGACTGCATGGCCTGCTGGTTGTTTTGTTTATATTCTGCCACTTGTCATTTAAGTTAAAATATGTTTTGATTCTCTTGTGTCAGTCCTAGAGGGTCTAGAAGCATGGGCGAATCAGTTTCCCCACACAACGATTATGCTCTAGTTGCTCAATTATGCTATCTGATTGAATATCTAAAACACTGTTTTTTTACTTGGGAGGCTAGCTGAATTAATTTCCCCCTGAGGCAATTCAGTGACTACAACCCTTAGATAAACATGGTGATGATGTAATTTTTTTTGGTGATGAAAGAATTTTTTAAATACTTACTTACAAAAATATATATATGTAAATTTATTTACTTAAAAAAATTATAAAATAAAATATTTTTGAAAATAATAAGCAATCTATTGTCTAATCTGTAAAATAATTAATGAAGTTTCACGAAATTTCAACATATATAATAATCTATCATTATCATATTTTGTAATTTTGATAATTATTTTTAAATAATAAATTTTCTTTGTAAAGCTTAAATTCCTTAAATAATTATTGTGAAATTAAAGTTTATATATTCTTACTAATCAATCAAAAACTTTTATTAACGTTCTTATATATATGTGAAGATAATAAAATACATCGCATTATTACTCCTTGCAATATGGAATCAATCTCCCATTTTTTTCCCAAAAAAATAAATGTATTTTTTAATCTTTTAAGTTAAGTTAAGTTTTGCAATATGGAATCAATCTCCCATTTTTTCCCCAAAAAATAAATGTATTTTTTAATCTTTTAACTTAACTTAAGTTTTGCTTTGTGAATATATGAGATGCTTTATTTTCACTAGCCAAATGGTTTGATTTCTTATTTGGCCTTATATTGATTTTATATTGAGTCAATTTTCATTTATCAATGGATTTGTTATGTTTCAAGTTAGGAGTTGCAAAGAATCACAAAACTATTAATGTTAAAGATTTATAGATGTGTTAGTGTTATCTTTGACTTAACATGAGTTTTCTAACATTTTTTTATGATGTTTTTTTCATACTATGAGCTTACACAAGTTTTCAAAGAGTTTATTGCAGAGTTTGTTTCTTTGTGGCATGCTAAGGTTGTCACTTGTTATCGCTACAACAACGATGATGTTTGGTATACCTGTGGTAATGCATGCTAGCCATGTGTAGATTTTGATGGAACTAGTGTCATAGTTCTACACTATGTGAGCTAGATGCATTTCTTGTAGCTCTCAATTTTGTCTGTGTTTCTTGCTCCATTGTTGGAGCTCATGCTCTCCACTCCAACACTTGGTTTTCCAAGAGATGTAACCAAGGTGTTTGCAGAGAGCAAAGGGGCATGGACTAAAGAAGATGATGATCATGCCATCCCACAATAAAGGGTGTTGGAGTTTAGTTTATTATGCTTCAATTTGCTTTCTTAAGACTTAAGGTAGGTAAATCAGTTATGTCAGGGATTTTGTGTCATTCTACTCTCTTTTGAATAGTGGAATCCTAGAAAAATTATGTTCATACCAGTGCCTCTTTCGGAACCCAAAATTTTGTCATTTTTCTTAGCTTGTCTAAGGAGCCAACATTTAATTTGAATTTTCCTACATGGGAAACTAGATGCAATTCCAATTGGAATTGAAAAATCAAATCCACAATTAAAGTGTTTCTACTTTGACTCACTCCATAGGCGCATGATCATTTGGATTTTGAAGGAGCTTTGCATCTAGAACCACGGTGTTTTCTCTTTAGAGTTGGTTTTCCAAAGTCTTAGTCCCCCATTCTCACTATAGTGTAGCCACCATTTCCCATATAAATCTATTCTCACAAACACCCTATGCCCTAGCTAATCATCCTCAAGTGCATTAGGGCATGTAGTGAAACTTTCTAGAATCCCAATCTATAATCATTGGCTTTGGATTTCCATAGATAAATAGATGTGGGTTCCATGTCTCAAAATAATTCATTCCAAATTTACTCTAATCTCAATCCCATGCATCACACTTCCATTCCAACAGGTTTTGGGTCTCCAAATCCCATTCGAATGATTTATGAGAGTAGTTACCCAGTAATTATGAAGTTGAGTTTCTAGTTTTAAGTTTATCCATTAATATTGCCAAACTTCTTGCTCATTCTTCCAGTAACCACATGCATGCCTTACCTTAGGATGGGAGCAAACAATGGATATATGGGAGTAAGTAGTAGACAGAGATCACACCTCTATGAAATAACTTATGAATATGCAAGCACCTTTTCTCCTATCCATGTTGTTGAGTTTCTGACCATGTGCTAGTAGAGTATGAAAGATTGGAGAGCTTGAATAGCATGATTTCTAGGAAAATTGAGATCTCTTGCATATGTGAATACTTATGACAATGAAAGTTGAAATCCTCCATCTCCTAACACTTGTGATGAGGGACACATACACTTGTGAGGGAGGGGGTGAATAAAACAACAATTTTAACACTTGTGACAATGAAAGTTGACCTCCTCCATCTGCTAACACTTGTGACAATGAAAGCCGACCTCCTCCATCTGCTAACACTTGTGACGAGGGACTCAGACACTTGTAAGAGAGGGGGTGAATAAGACAACAATTTTAAATTCTAATTCATAATACATTACTATAATCTCCCCATGCTAGACCCATTGAAATATGAACGACATGCATAGAATCCACGTATTACTTTTTCGGTATTAACACCTCAAAAACCATTTCAATTGGCATGGTTCATATAAATATAAGACCATGGATTCCAACAAAACGATCTCCATAGTAGTCTTGATACTTTGTAAAGGTAAAGCAATCGACTTACCATCATAGTTGTTTATTCCTATTGAAACCTAATACTTTGTAGGGGACATGGCAGGCAATATAATAATAATAATAATCTATTTTTAAGGTCACAGCCAAGCCAGACATCAAATTGGTGTATGAGACCCCCTTGTTTGTGGGACAAGGAACCCCCTCCACCCAGCGATTTGACTGGTAAAGTCTATGGAGGTATTCATATCCTACCCCCCTCTAGATTTGAAATTGTGACCTCTTAGGAGGAAACACATGTTCGTAACCATTAGGCCCACTCAGGTTGTATCATTATACTTTGTCATAGAATCCACATATTACTTTTCGGTATTAACATCTCAAAAATCATTTAAATTGTCATGGTTCATATAAATATAAGACAATGGATTCCAACAAACCGATCTTTGTGGACCTAATGGTTATGAACATGTGTTTCCTCCTAAGAGGTCACAAGTTCAAATCCAAAGGGGGGTAGGGTATGTATACCTCTGTATACTTTACCAGTCAAATCGTTGGGTGGAGGGGGTCCCTTGTCCCACAAGCAAGGGGGTCTCATACACCCATTTTGTGTCTGGCTTGGCTATAACCTTAAAGATAGATTATTAGTAGTATTAGTATTATTTTGTCTACCATGTCCCCTACAAAGTATTACGTTTCAATAGAAATAAACAAATATGATGGTAATTCGATTGCTTTATCTTTACAAAGTATCAAGACTACTATGGAGATCGGTTTGTTGGAATCCATTGTCTTATATTTATATGAACCATGCCAATTTAAACGGTTTTTGAGGTGTTAATATCGAAAAGTAATACATGGATTCTATGACAATGGAAGTTGAATCCTCCATCTCCTAGCACTTGTGATGAGGGACACATACACTTGTGAGGGAGGGGGTGAATAAAACAACAGTTTTAACACTTGTGACAATGAAAGTTGGCCTCCTCCATCTACTAACACTTGTGACGAGGGACTCAAACACTTATAAGAGAGGGGGTGAATAAGACAACAATTTTAGATGTTAATTCATAATACATTACTTTAATCTCCCCATGTTAGACGCATTGAAATATGAACCACATGCATAGAATCCACATATTAATTTTCGGTATTAACACCTCAAAAACCATTTAAATTGGCATGGTTCATATAAATATAAGACAATGGATTCCAACAAACTGATTTCCATAGTAGTCTTGATACTTTGTAAAGGTAAAGCAATCAACTTACCATCGTAGTTGTTTATTTCTATTGAAACATAATACTTTGTAGGGGACATGGTAGGCAATATTATAATAATAATAGTAATAATCTATTTTTAAGGTCACATCCAAGACATACACAAAATTGGTGTATGAGACCCCCTTGTTTGTGGGACAAGGGACCCCCTCCACCCAACGATTTGACTGGTAAAGTCTACGGAGGTATACATACCCTAACCCCCTCTGGATTTGAACTTGTGACCTCTTAGGAGGAAACATATGTTTGTAACCATTGTAATGTCATTAACATCATTGACCTATACTCTATAACCAAAATGCACTAGATCCATTTCAAAAGCCTTTTCTTCCCTTCCATTTGGAGATTTAGATTTCAGTGCTTATTAAACTAAGCTAGTGAACGCATTTGCAATTCTAAACATATGAATTGAGCTTATTTATAGAAAGAGATTTTCAACTTGTTGGAATAGGCTTCTTTACAAATCATTATCTTTTCTTCACATAGTTACTATATTTTTGATAAATAACATTTTCTTTAGAATAAGATCCAACTTCATTGTTGATGGACATGAATAACCTTCTTTCTAATAACATATTGGGACTAATGAGATTAGTTATCATTAGCATTTATTGTTGTCTGAAGGTTTTAAATGTTGGAAACAACAATTTAGAATAGAAACAGATTAGATCAAGAGTCCCCTTTGTTTTCCCATAGTGGTTCAAGCTCACACTCTCCATGCCTGATGCCATGTGGGTTTTCTAGATCATAGGTATAATAATAACTCTTAGTTCTTTATTTCCATGGAATGCATTAACCCATTTGTTAATAAGTGTCGGATGTTTCCTATTTCATGGTTGTCTATATAAGGTATGCTCAAATTTCTCCTAAGGTGGTTCTCCTGGATCCTTCATCTGTGCATGGTGAGGTGTTTTATGTCAGTTATATTGGCAATTACACCTTCTTCCCTATAGGTACAAAAATAGGTACATTTGTAAGAAACCGACATAAACATAATTGGATAGTAGTAGAAACGACAACAATGGTAACATTATGTTTAGGGTATTGTTTGGGCACTACCCTCTTTAGGCCACACACATTGAGGCTGGTGGGGAACATTGTTGGCTAGATAGATCTTTGGACAGTCATTGTGGCAAAGAGTTGTTAGAATTTCAACCAAAGGTAGCAAAGGAATATCTAGCAACAATACTATATGTGTAGATGAAGCAGTGTCTATGTTGTCACTTCTAGCGTGATAAGAGTGAACTAGCAATCGTTACTACTAAGTCTCAAAAAGGAAAGGACTTACTACTCTTTAGCTCCCCTTACTTTGATATAGATTCAAATTTGGAGTTCTGCTTTTTTTTTTATGCATTAGCAATTCAATTGAAACAAAAGTTGATTATTTGAAATACAAGGCTAGTTTTGCTTGACATCATTTAATTGCAATGGGGTTTAGGGATTGTTGGTTAAGGTTGTGAATTGATTTGAATGAGTGGTTATTGTAGTTTTAGGATCTAAATTCAATTTGAAGTAGGATAATGGGTTAACAATTTGTTTTTCTTCAGTTTGCTTTCGTTGAAATCTAATAATTTATTTTTTGTTAAAGTTCACCATCAAATTTAATGAAATTATAGATTTTGATCACATAGATGAATTCAACAGTCTAAAAAACCTTTATTGCATATCCACTATTTGAAATTTCATCAAACAAACGACTTTTTATCATCAAATTTTCTTGTTATGGGTTCCCATTATTTTTGGAAAAAAATAATAATAATGAAAATGTTACCTTTTATCCTATTGAAATTCAATCACATCATCCTAGAACAACATGGTTAAAGATCTTTAAACATGATCCTCAATCACTTTAATAAAATTTGAAAGAAAATTACATTTACACATTTTTAAAATTAATTAATTTATAAATATTATTAATGGCGTTGTTCTACGAAATGGTTATTTTCTCCGGAATCCGATGATATACATTTACACGAATCACTATTTTTTGTTGTTCAAAATCCATTTCTGAATGCATAAATGGATTCAACATGCTGAAAAACACACGGGGCACTCAGATTATACAGAAATAATCACTCAAATATACAAATCTAACAATTTCTCACTGGATTTCGGGCAAATGTCCTCGGAAAAAAATCGCCATTTCATAGAACGTTTAGCCTACTGCGTTATTAATTGATATGTGAAAATTTATGAACTTAATTTTTTTTTAAAGAACTTGAATATTTTATATATATAAGAGGTTGTGTTGAAGCAAAACATCAGTCCAAATCATTACAAAATTTGGCTCATCACTAATTGAGTCCATTGATACTATCCTACTATCAAAGACATTATAAAATTGCTTATACATTCGAGCAGTCTACCTGCCATAGACTTTTACATATTGTCCCAATATCAAAACACATTTGAAACACATTTTCAAGGCACTGATTCATTATCAGGTTCTTCCCGAATTTCAACTTTGGTGATTATCTTCAATTTCCATTGGTTTCTCTTCCCATTCTTCTCGTTCATCTCCAAAATTTCCAGCTCGAGAGATTCCTGTGATTTGATTGTTTGATTTTGAATCAGATTGTTGGGGAATTTCCATTGCTCTTAGTTGATTGCATTCATGTTCCAGGGAGTCCATACGTTAGATAAACCTTGCTATTGTCTCCTCAAGCTCATTGATCCACTGTCTCTCTTCCTCTTCCTCTCTAGCTCTTAATTGGTTGCATTCCTTTTCCAGGGAGTCCATTCAGTGAAGAGGAATTGATATTGTTTTCTCAAGGGAATTTGTCCACTATCTCTCATGATCTAACAAATTAGTTTGATAAAAAAAGGGCATTTACCATATGTTCTAAATTGTTGAACTTAGTTGAAAATTCTCATATATGTACTGTACTTTGGAGCCTTCAAATATATATTCTTGCCTTTGCAATATACATTTGATCTCACTCCATGAAGGATCCATAGTGACTTGACCAAATTCTCCCCAACTCTAGAAGTTATCAAAACAAAACAAAAAAACCAAAATTTATGTTTCTCGGGGAAGACAAGCAGGGTGCCACTTCTTACCTGAGTTTATCCCAACAAATGTCTCGGTTCTGTTTCTGCTCAAACGAGTCTTGATTTTAGTGATTTGAAGATTAAACCTTACAATGAAACCTTATAGAATGTCGGAATCAGATTGGAAACCCAACAACACAATATCGTAGGCTGGAAGGCAGGCCCGAGAATTCTTGTATGAATTGAACCAACATATACCTCCAAACGATTAGCCAGGGAAATTTAAGGCAATAGGGGACCCGATACATATGATTTCTCCCAATAAAGTGGCAGTTTGATGGATTTCAAGGAAATCCCTAAACAACCGAGAGACATCACAGGAACCAGAGGGGAAAATGGCAAAGAATTTTTGAAGATTTAAAACCCCAAACCCGAACATAGATTCTTGTATTTCCCCAATGTCGCAAACATAATAATTGATGCACAAACATAATTTCCCTTTTGTTTCATAATAGACTGAGGAAAATTAAAAAACTATACTCAGAACAAGAACAAGGGTACATGAATACCAAGGTATCTTCACCGCACTTATTGAAAGGGAATAAAGGAGAGCCTGTAACCAAGTGAAATCCATTGCCAATGCTCTTGTCTCGGCCTTCTGCTTCTTGAATACACGAAACAATCTTGGCTCTCCCTAGAAGTTTGATGCCACACACGCATAGATAGAACACGAATTTACTTCTCTGATTGTTAGAGTGCATGAGCAACAAGCTAATAAATATATTGCTCCACTAACCATCCAGGCTCATAAATGCTTGCATCATGGGTTTAAGGGATAGGGTGAAACCTTAAGTTCCCATTAACCACTAATTCACCTTTGCCTAGCCCTGATCCCACCTTGGATAGCTTGTTCACTTCAATGTTTAAATTTATTTTGATGTGGTACATAGTGTTCTTATCAAGTTTCTCACCTTTGCCTAGCCCTGATCCCACCTTGGATAGCTTGTCCACTTCAATGTTTAAATTTCTTTTGATGTGGTACATAGTGTTCTTATCAAGTTTATTGAGTGCAACTAGAGAGAGAGACATGACACCTGAATAGATATTTTCTCCATTGGTGTTCCCCTTAACAACCACTCTTATGACCATCATGAAGTCTCCACAAATTATTAAGTTTCAAATCCTCTTAGAGTGAGTCAAATTCAAATTGGTGCATACATTGTTGTTCATTGACTCTAGGCCCCAAGTAAAACTAATAATTAGTTGACCTCCAGGCTTATATATTACCCCCTCGCGCATGTCGCTTCTACTTAAATTTTCTCTTTAATATAATACATATTCACATTTACATAAATAAATAAAAATAAAAATAAAAAAAATAAAAATGAATTGAACCTAGGTAATTCCTTACACTTTTTATATGTAAAAATAAAGTCTTTACTAATTGATCACGAGGTCAACTCATCACAGACCTTATGATAACAAGTGCTGCATGGCAGCGTAGTCTTTGCCAAAAATAAACATTAAATATATAAATAGTAAAATATGAATATAAATATATAAAAAGTAAAATAAAAACATAATGTAGTAATAATATTGAAAAAAAAATACATAAAGAAATTATTTACATGGATTTTTGAGAATCTTTTCTTGTGGGGACATTCAATAATTATAGAGGGGTG
>ML809008.1:16570-34209 GCA_009831015.1 Picea engelmannii
AATACCAAGAAAGTGGGATAACTTAAGATTTATAATAATTGCCATGTTTTTATACCTGTAAAATTTTACAAACTACATCAAGGGAGAACCATCGCGAGTACTCTAACAAAGTTGATAATATATACATAATATCAACATTAGACCTTTTATTTAAACGATTTACATAATTATTTAAATGATTGATTTACACAATTGGCAAATTTCTATAAACATTAAATTAAAAAATCGATATTCACATATTTTGTGTTTCACTGACAAAGGTGGACATCAAAACTTATTGCCATCCAATAGATAACGTTGATGATGATATGAGGAACATAATTGACATTACTCTATATAATAATAATTAGTAAGTATACATTATATTTAATTATATATATATTACAATCAAGTATTTAATATACGAGTACAAACTTAAATTAGTATGAAGAATTAGAGGCTTCTTATCATTGTTTCAAATATTAGTAAAATTCATTCAAGGCTCAGTAGAGGTTGGGTTAGAGATACAGTTTTTTGGTTAAACCATTGGGGGATAGTGGAGGATAATGTCCTCCAAGATATCAACACCATTTTTTGCTTTTGTTTTTAATTTAAAACACAGTCATAGCTTTATATTATACAGAAAAAAGGTTACATGTGTCTTTGAACGAGGTCTGTCAAAAAGGAAACCCGGTCCTCCCTAATAGTATCAAACTTGTCCATTGCTTTCAAAAAAACTAGGCTATTTACCACTAAACAAAACGACATAACAACACTAAGTATTTAATGTATGAGTACAAGCTTAAATTAGCATGAAGAATTAGAGGCTTCCTATCACTGCTTCAAACATTAGTAAAATTCATTCAAGGCTTAGTAGAGTTTGGATTAGAGATACAGTTTCTTGGTTAAACCATTGGGGGATAGTGGAGGATAATGCCCTCCAAGATATCAACACCATTTTTTATTTTATTTTTATTTTTAATTTAAAACACAGTCATAGATTTATATTGTACAGAAAAAAGGTATTTATATTGTACAGAAACTAGGTCCTCTGTAATAGATTTATATTGTACAGAAACTAGGTCCTCTGTAATAGTATCAAACTTGTCCATTGCTTTAAAAAAAATAGGTATTTACCACTAAACAAAACGACATAACAACACTAAGTATTATACTAAAATATCAAATGTAAACTATGTAGTAAAATACCATTCCAAATTCAAATAGAAGGGGATAGGGAAATATCCTCCTAAGGGTTGGTCCATTGGCTTATGTACCTCCCTTTCTTCTTCATGAGTTGTGAGCAAATGCTAGGGGTCTTCATCTATGCAAATTGGATTGGCATGTGCTCCAGTAGAGTCACGAGGACCCTTTTTAATTTATGATTTCATCTTCCTCATTAACCTTAGAGACAATAATCCTGATCCCAAACAAAGCCTTGCAAACTGCTTCAAATTTCCCATCCAATAATTCAATTATGTGCAGAATGTATTGTTGTGAAATATTTAATTCCTCTAGAACTTGGGTTATCATGGCTTTCACCAACCAATAGGTTTCAATGAAATGGAAGAATTTTGTCTCCCTAATTCTAGAGAAACTTGGGTCCTGAATCCATCCCTCAAATTCCTCTAGGACCTATTCGCTAGACAGATTTCGCCTCTTCTATTTCATATTACCTTCTATTTCTTCCAATTCGGATTTGATTGACTCAAGGAACCTGGAATGGAAGAAATGATTTGCTTCCAAAGCTTCCTTCTCCGCTCAAGTAGTGTATTAGGAATTCATAGGGTCATAACCCTTCCCCAAGTTAGGCCAATGCTTTTTTTCTTTTACTTTCCCCCCTCCCCACAACATTTCTCTTTGACATCATGAAGCACTTTATAATTGGATGCAAGAAAGACAAAGTGACAATATCAGGGGGAGGAGCTTAACCCAACTACCCCCTTTGTTTCCTTGTGTGGCAATTGGGTTGACACCCCACCCACCTAGAGTTCCAGAATAACTCCCCCTCCCAAGAATACCCAAACATAAGCCAACTCAAGCTAGATTTGGCTTTTTATCAACTTCACCTCTTAGGCTTAAAAGTGTGAAGTTGAAAACCAAATAGAAAAACGAGGAAAAAGGCATATTGCATTCCTTGGAGCTACTCGGTGAAGATTTCAACCCTTCATCCTACTGTAGAACCCCCTCATCAATTTACACCATAAACTTCTTCTCGGGTACACCAAGTTAGTTACTCAACTTATAACCCACCTCATTCACTAGGTCTCCCATTAAACCTCACATATTTCTAGTTCCTTTCATCATTCCCATATCAGGGATGCTTTGCCTAGTATGCTTCCAAGACCTTCAACTATCCCAAACCCTCCTTGACACAATCATCCCCCAACACTCAAGCATCATATCACATTTCCTGTTGGGCAGGCTCATAATCAACCCAAACAACCTCCTAGCCTTCTAGTCTCTAGCAATAGCTTCCCCAACTAACACATTCATTGCCTCCATAGGGCCAAGTGGGTTGGTGGACAAATGACACATGGGGGGTGTCATGGCCCCAACCTTCATCACCCCATCCAAGGGAAGATATAAACATTATTAAAAGCATTATTAAAACTAATTTAAAAAGAAAATGTCAAGCAAGGGGGACATTGAGAAGGAGAGAAATGTGAATCACTACAAAAAAATCATAAACCCCAAATTAAAAGATATAAATAATCTTTTCATTGTTTCCCACTTAAAAAGAAAATAAATATTGTGAAGATAAGAACAAATTCCCTTGAGCTTCAATAAAAACATGACATTGGACAAGACCTAAAACACATTGGCACAAAAAAATATGTAAAATTTGTGAGATAAATAATCTAAAGGTAACATAAAACATCTCTTGGGATGCCCAACTTACAAGGACATTATATTTAATTTTCAAAACATTTATAATAAAATCAAACTTTGTAGATTGTTAATTTATAAAAATTAAAGGGATATCAAAATTTTCATTTCCAAATTATTCAACCACAAAAATAACTTGATAAATCAATATAATTAATTTAACTTTATAAGTTTAATAAATAAAAGTTGTGTTGACGATTAAAATCACAAAGATGAATTCCACTCGCAAAGGATTGCTAAAAGCATTATTATTTAATTATGATAATAATATAATACTAGTAGGTGGGACCCCCTTGTAGACTAGAGGCGCAGGGATAGACATATGACACATATTTTGTTGTTGTTATGATATTGCCTACACAGTCCTACATTTTTTATGATGCAGTATCAGTTTCATTTGGCGTGATAATGAGTGGTTAATGCATGTTGTTGGTAATCATTTGCGACACAAAACAATTTCCATGGTTATGAAGATCAGGTTGTTCACAGGTGCTATGTTATAACCTTTTTACTAATTCATATGTTGATTACTTAGCCACGTATATGCAATGGATAATTAATGGTAGCATGATAAAAAAAAGTAAAAAACTGTGAAGAGGTTTTGAGGTTATATCAAAAGGAAAGGAGCTATGTGAAAAGACTACATGCAAATTTCAAATGAAAGAGTTAATGGATTAAGTGTTAGTCCTAGATATTATGCTCTTTGTTTGGTTGATGGACTATGCAAATTTCATTAAAGTCGAATGTAGGCGCATATAGCAAAGTTGATATGGATTATTGTGTGGAGTTATGGCAAATGTTAACATATGAAATATCTTGGGTGGCGCACTATGCAATATATATGGTCTTAGATCTTATGATGGTTTGGCATTGATTATGTATTGGTTGTAGGGTTTGATTTATTGGTGGATGTTATGCTTATTGGGCTGTCTCATACTTCAAAGTGAATGGGGCCAAGTGATGGAAGCGACATGCATTTACTGCACGTCACTCCAAACCTTCCCTATTGCCCGTCACCCTAACATTGTTCCATTGTTGCAATTTCTCTCTGTTGGTTTTGAAGCTCCACATTTTCAATTTCTTTTGGAAGGGAAATCTCGACCAACTCGTCATTTAAGCATTTGTCCCACAGGCATGGTTCTTTTCTCTCCATCCATGAAGTATTCTCTATTTTATGAACCAAATGGTGGCTAAGTGATGCTTGTATTATTTGTTTTCTTGAGATTTTTGACCGTGTGTAAATGTGGTGTTATGGCTCTTTGTGATGATTGTAAAAGGTTGGAAATTGCAAGGAAAGGAATGGGTATTATTAAGTTTCACGCTAGTTGTTTGCTCAGTCAGTATAGTTTTATGATGGGTCTTTATGGAATAATAAGTGAGATTGGTGCAATAAGGCTCTGGGTTTGATGATTGAGGGTTTTTGTTCTATGTATCAATGTCTGTTAACTCATTTCCCTCTCGGTTGTTGTGGTAATCCTTACCCAGTTGCAGAGAAATTGCCAATAGTGGTGTGTTCTTTTATTCAAACCCCGAGCTGTGGTTGGTAGCCCGTTCCTACTGTCTTTTCACTGAAAGCATCCCAAGATCCAGTCTTGGTTGGACCTGAACGTTAATACAGGCCTGTGTGGGTATTGGATTGATACAGGTTATATATCTCGACATTCTTTCACAAGAATGTGTGTGTCCTCACTGTTGTTGTTGTCAAAAGTTATTAACTTCCCGGGTGATTGGAAAGAGACATTGTCTCGTTGTGATTGAATACCCACCACTGTTAAGTTAACCCTCATCTCTTCTCTTCAAGTGTTAGAAGCACCTGTGTGCACTGGGTTATTTTACTAGGATTGTCTATTCTCTCCTCGATCGTTAACTTATGGTTCCGTCAAGGGATTGGAGTAATAAGTAAGGACTGTATGGATCACTGCTGTATCGTTTCAAAAATGTATTTTGGTCTATGGTTGTTAATCGATGGTGAAACAAAGATAAGTATTGGAAGACCGTCATCTCTTTGTGTTTTTGTTTAAAAAGATAAACATGATTGTGTTGACTCCCTGCATTTGATTTTTGACAGAGCTCGATTTGGACTATGAATTGTCTCTTCTCTCCTCGGGCACATTCTGGGGTTTGTCAAGTATTGGGTGATCAGTTCGATGACTGTGAATTTTAAAGAGACATGATCTCTTGTTATAAATCCATCCTCTTGGTCAAGTCTCAGTGAGGTCCTTCTGTGATGAGATTGTTTGAACAAATAAAAAGGAAATGAACGGTTGCTTACAGTCGAGGGTTGTCTTTCTATTCGTTATGGTTTTGATCACTGTGTTTTATCCAGCGTGGTCTTGATTGCATAAGAAGACACCTGTGTGAATTTTACTAAGCCCGATCAGGGTTCTGGTAAGTTAAAAGGGTGCATGTGTGTCAATTTAGTTATGTTCGCTTCATATATGATATAATTATATTGGAATCATCGTGAAAAATACCAATTGTTTAAAAGGAAAGTTATGTATGCTAAGATCAAGCTCGGGGTTTATGTTTGGGTTGATTGTTGTTATCAATTCAAGATTTTGTCAATTGATATGATTGAAGACCTGTGTATAATCAAGCACGTTTTTAAGCCTGCCCACGTTTTTGAAAAGACACCTATGTACATTTAAATTGGGCCCGATTGTAATTGATGAACATTGATTGTTGATTGCTTATCGTGGTGCATTATTGATTATCATGGATAAAATGTTGAGCATATTATTGTGCATGTTTTGATTATTTTTAAAAAGAAGAAGGGATCAACGTTTTAATAAACAATATTGTTGAATGTAAAAAGTTTTTATAAGTTATAATTGCACAGAATGTTATAAATTAAGGAATTATGAGAAATTTAATTATTGAAACAAAAAGCAGTTTTGTATACAATTGAGGAACAATGAATGTTGGTCTTGGAAGTGGATGCTTTTTGGATTAATTTTGAACAGAGTTATGTTTTTTGATTTTTTAATTTATTTTATGAACAATATCCATCAAATTCCCTGCCATTTTCTCACTTTTTTCGCTCAATACAAATCCTCTCACAATCCCATATTCATTTTGCATGCCCTGTTCTTAAAATTAAATTAAAACTCTGTATTACAGTGATTAAGAAATAACATAGAGATGGATCACGACTGATATGATTTGGTTATTGTTGCATAATCGATTGTTCAATGAATTGTTGAGTAGTAATCGTGTTCTTACTCCCTTTCATTTTCTCATTTTTTCGCTCAATACAATCCCCTCAGATATCCCAGAACCCTAATTCACCCCCTGCTTATTGACATTATTGAATGAATTTTATGGATTGAATTGCATGGGTCTGATGTGATTGTTGAGCCAAACTTTGTTTCATATTAAGAGATGTCATGTATGATTTGTTTAAGAAGCTAGTTGCTAATAAACACTACATACAAGATGAGATTCCTCAACAAAGGAAGTCATAGCCGAAATAACAGGGGAAGAAGGAATTGGAACAGAGGGCCTAGAAGGCCAATATTCTCAATACATTTTGATGCAGATCCTCAAGAGTTAAACCAAATCTTCCAATCTATATTTTTCAATTGGATTGGACAAGGGGTAGTCCAATCTAGACCGGAGAGGCCTCCTTTCCAGCCCCAACATGTCCTTGGTATCCTTGTGCTCCCTCATGTTTCATTGCAACCTGAAGTTCCTGAGAACGACGGATGTCAGGATATTGTTCACCCAACAGTCTCCCACCATCGTGGCTGGCCAAATTTGTCTTTACTTGCTCCTCCTCCACCTATTAACCCAAATGTACAGATTTCCCACCTTTACAATCCTCCCACACAAGCAAAAGGCTCAAAACCAAAGCCCACCACATCCATGACAAAGGAAAAGTTGTTGCTGCCCCCTCCTCTCCCTCAAGTGATTCAACCAAATCTATTTCATCCCGCATGCACTTGAAAGATGATTGTTCTCATGTCATCAGTGGTATCAAGCCTCAAGGCTCTACACAACCTAAGGCTAATTCAGGAAAGTCAAAGGGGGATAGCAGCAACAAAGGGAAAATTGCCTCTGAAAGTGGCAAATACGGTTTTTGATTATACTTTATTATTGTTTTATTAAGAACAATGGATTGCTGAAGGTTTTGGAAAACATACTAGTTTTGGATATTTTGGATATTATATGTTTGGATATGATTTAAAATATCATTGATATTTAATTTTCAAATTATGGAAATGATTATGGGAGCCACAAGGAGGGATATGTTTGATTCATTGACTAGTTAATTTTTGTTAAGAAACTAAAGGGAGTCACAAGGGGTCCCACCTACTAGTTATTATTTATTAAAAGACCCTTATTATTATTATTATTATTTTTATATTAATTCTTCCTCTAAACTAAAATTTAGTTGAGTTTTAGTTAACTTAACTAAATGAAGTAGTTAAACTACTTCAACTAATTTGAAATGCTTAAAATCCAAAAGAGAAGGAAGAACAAAGGGGAGAATAGAAGGAGAAAGCATACAAAGGTTTGCTCTTGAGTTTTATTGAGATAGTTCAATTTTCATTCATTCTGCAATTCATTGAAGCGTAATTATCTTTTATGACAACAAGATCCTATTGTAGACAACAAGATTCAAAGTTGAATTACATCATTCAGACACTTGTTTTCATAGGTGTTGATCTATCTTTGATAGTCTATGTAGACTTGTTTGTTTATGAATTAAATTTCATGACTGATAAAGGATATTATGCAGAGTCGAGTGGGCAACAATCTGTGGCAACCTAATCCAGATTTTAAAGTTCAGTTTTTACATCCTGTCAGAGTCCTTTTGTATGTTTTTCATCGAGGATATCTAAGTTTGAATTTGGTCCAAACTCCCTCAGGTATTTTTGTAAAGAGAACGATTCCTTTGATTTCTTGGAATGAAATAAGCGATTGCTATTCTGTCTCATCTGTGTTGATATGTGACTTGGTATTTTTTCTTTTGTCTCCATATTTACTTTTTGCATCTGTATTATATAGAAAATGGTATAAAATTTTTATATTTTTTAAACAATCTTTTATTCAAAAAATCAACCTAACCCCTTGTAATTAATACTTGTGGATTGGGAAACACTTTTTGAGGCTATAAACATAGGGTAACATTTCCGACTATCTTGCATTAGCTAAGCAAGATCCGAAAATGGTTCAGTAGGATAATTTCATATCTTTTCCTCAACAAGTTGATTTCAAGATTTGTGGGTCAAGGGGTTGGTTTGTGGTTTTCTAGTCGGAGGAGTGAGCGCATATGGCTGCAGGCCCTCTCGCTCTCCCTCTCCCATGCCATTTTTTGTATGTCATTTCCATTTTTTGGTAGCCCTCTCCCTTATCCCGTGCCCCTTGTTCATGTTCCCCGTCCCCCTTTTTTTGACGTTCTGTTCTAGCTATTGCCACGTTACATGTTTGAAAGACACCATAGGTACAAAAGTACATACATATGGTAGACTATGAAGAGGAGGAGGTGGACTATGAACCTAGTCCTTCACGTGGCCACACCTTCACTTCCTTCGAGGAATTCTCAGAATGGGAGATTCATCCTCCTCCTTCAGTACAACCTTCTCCCACTTCAGATCTTGGGGGTAAGGCCATTAACCCTGGTTGTGTGGAGTATGACCGTACCAAAGAAGAAGGCGTCTTGGCTAGCATAAATGATAAGGGAGGCACAAAAGTTGTGGCTATTTCTCAGGAAATCCTCTCTGGTTCCGGAGACTATGAGAAAGGTTTCCCTCTCAAATCTCAAAGAAGCTCGGAAGACAACCCAATTGATGTCCCTTTGCACACTCTTAGGAAAATAATTTGAAAATCCACTCGAAGAAGCCATCAAAGTGAATACAGGAAAAACACAGACAGGTGAAGATGGTTGTAGGGGAATACTTGGCAGTTTCAGACATAGCTAATTCCATGGAAAACTTTTAGTCAGGAGACTCATGCAAATCGCCAGGACATGAGGCCATGCAGAATTGGTTAGAACAAACGTGGTCCCAATTGCTAGGGTATACGTTGGAAGCTTACAATTTAGCCAAAGGATGGAATTCCTTTTTATGCAAGTCGAAAGCAGACAAGAAAAAACTATTGAGAAGAAGCTGGTCTTGGGGGCCGTTAGGCCTAGTGCTAAAACCCTGGAGAGTGGAATTTGACCCTGAGCATGAACCGATCTCCAAGATGAAGGTATGGGCTATCCTACCTAGCCTCCCTTTGGCCTTTTGGACCAGAGAGGCATTAGAAGTATTTGGAGACAAAATAGGGACTTTTGTGGGATTAAAACCCAATTGGGCTTAAAAAATAGACAAGCGTTGGGCCTGGATACAAGTGGAGGTTAATGTCAGAGATGGTTTGATCGAGAGCTTAGACCTAGTCCTAAGAGACATAACATGGCACCAAAAGGTGGATTACTAGAGAATTCCCTTTAGGTGCCATGCCTGCTATGCAATTGGGCACTTGTGAGTTGATTTTACGTGTTTTCTACTTGGAAACATACCTGTAAAGAAAACTTGGATAAGGAAATCAACCCACAACAAATTAGAGAAGGTCGAGGTAGTCTCAACATGAGACTTTAAGGAAGTTAAATTCAATCCTAGGACCGTCAAAGCTTCAACTAAATAAATGTGTGATTTGTTCTTCCAGGCCGCTCATATAGGTATGATTACAGTTGATTATGCTTCCCCTTCTTCTCTTTTGCATGAGACTGAATTTTCTAAGGGTACTAACTGTTCAAAGGGGTCAATTAACATGTCCCGACCGTCGGTCTCTCCCCTTGCTTCCATTTCTTCCCTTGCAGATATTGTGGCTTCCCAGCGAGAGTCTTCTGCCATCCATCCTCTTGTTGAAAAGCTTCTCTCCCCTCCTTAATCCTCCTCCCCTCATTTCCCTACCGAGGCATAAACTCTTATTCCCTCCAGCCCTTCCAGAACCCTTCCTTACACTAACCCTAAACTTTCCCTATCCCCTCAACCCTTTCCCCCTTCCCCCCTCCCCCTGTGCCTTGATCCCCTCCCAAACCCCTCCCCCCACCAAAGGCTACGCTCTGAGATCAAAATTCAAACCCAAGGAAGCCTCTCCTTCCAAGGGGGGTTTGTCCCTATATGCCCCTACAGTGTCCCTAGTAGGAAGGAAGTCACATATCTCAAAAGAAAAAGAACTGGTTGTAGTCTAAATAAGGAAAGGAACATGGGATACCATCACAAGGGCCCTTAGAGTGGGGAAATCCCTCCCTCCTATGAAAAAATGATCCTTCTCTCTTTCATTGCAAGAGGGGCTGCCCCCCCCCCCCAGAAAAAACTAACCCTCAAAAGGATGCTCATGAGCCTTAACCCTGCTATTATTTTAATATAGGAGACAATGTGTAAATGGGAAGAAGATATAAAGCATGTAATCCCCTGGTTAAAAAAAATGGGCCTTTAGTGCAGTAGATGCAAAAAGGTCTATCCAGAGGGCTGCTGACGGGTTGGAGCCCGACTTTTAAATCCCTTTCTTCGTCATCTACACGCTCCACCATTTCTATGAACCTAAAGCATAAATATGATGACTTCACCTTTTCTGTTATAAATATATATGGCCCTTACTATGAAATAACTCCCTTATGGGAAAATTTGAAAAGTGAGGGAACTTTTAATGACCCCCTCTCGGTCATCAGAGGGGATTTGAATTTCACACTCTCTCTGAGAGAAGTTTGGGGTCCCTCTCCAAAATAGGATTGTCAGTGATGCTTTTTCCTATCTTTTCTCGAATCTGTTAATCTATTGGATGTGGAACCAGTGAGGCTCTCCCCAATGTGAAGAAATTTTTGAACAGGAAGAGACGAAGTCACGAAACGCCTTAATAGATTTTTGGTATCAGAATTGTTTTGGAGAAGGGTCTAAGATTCATTTCTAAAGTGGAAGAACAATGATTTTAGACCATTGCCCTATCTCTTTGAGATGGAGCTCCAACTTAGCCTCTCCCCCCACACCTTTAAAAATCAATCAAGTATGGTTTGACGAACCTGACTTCCAAAACATTTTTACTTCAACTTGGAAGAAAATTTTAGCCGATACTAATGAACCTCTAATGATCCAATTAGAGAAAAACCTGAAGAATACCAAATCTGCAATAAAGAACTAGATCCATAATTGGAAAGCTAAAAAGAAAAAGGAGCTTACAGAGATCGAAAAAGAAATATCAAGAATTGGTTCAAGGTTGGATAGGGAAACCCTAAGCCCGACACTTATGGAGGAGTTTAGGAGTCTGGAAAAAAAATGCAATGAGTGGTTAAAACGAGAAGAAGAGGAATGGAAACTAAAAATCCGAGCACTTTGGATAAAAGTTGGGGATAACAACACCAAATTCTTCCACAACTTTTCCAGCCAAAGACAAAACCTCAATACTATATGGGAAATCAAGAATGAAGAAGGAATTAGGGTTAGTTCCTTTCAGGAAAAATCAAAGGCAAGAGATCGATTCTTTGAATCCCTCTTCTCGGTTCCTGAAGGCTGCCATATCCAAGAAATCCTAGAAGTAGTGGCCAATTTCCAGCCCATTTTCTCTGAAGAAATGAACCAATTCCTAATTGAATAAGTTTTGGAAGAATAGGTGAGAGCAACCCTTTTCTCTATGCAGAGCGGAAAAATCCCAGGTCCGGACGGGTTTCCATGGAGTTTTTCAAAATTTTCTTTGACCTCATAAAGGAATACTTACTTCTCATGATTAAAGAGTATCAAACTGAAGGAAGGATCTTTGGACCGCTAACTCTACCTTCCTATGCCTCATTTTGAAAAACTAGAATGTCAAATCGTTTGACGACTACCGCCCTATCTTGTGCTACAATGAGACTTACAAGATGATCTAAAAAATCATTGCATTTAGATTAAGACCAATCCTAAAAAAGGTAATAGGTGATGAACAATTTGGATTTCTTAAAAATAGATAGATACATGACGCAATGGCCATAGCTCAAGAATATTTACACTCGGTGAAGAAAAAGAAACTCAAATTTTCCATCCTAAAACTGGATGTGTCAAAAGCTTATGATCGTGTTAACTGGACCTTCCTCGGGTTAGTTCTCATTGAAATGGGCATAAACCTCAAAATGGTAAATTGGATAATGGGCTTCCTTAATAGTGCTTCCTTTGCAGTCTTGATAAACGAAGCACCTTCGCATTTCTTCAGAGCCTCTATGGGTCTACGCCAAGGTTTCCCCTTGTCCCCAGTTCTCTTCCTAATCATTGCGAACGCTCTAAGTAGACTGATAAAAGAATGTAGATCCGAAGGGTTGTTAAGAGGTCTAAAAGTGACAGCTTTAGAAACAGTTTCACATATTCTCTTCATAGATGATATCTGGTGCAATATCTATAGCTCTTTCAGGGACGTTTCTTCCCTCAAGTAAACCCTAGACCTATATTGTAAGGCTATATGCATGTGGATTAATCTAGAGAAGTTGTGTTTATTAACAAATCAATGCTCAGGGGCCGAGGTTACTTCCTTTCTCTGTATCCTTCCCATTCAATATAAATTTATGGATGAAAGGGTTAAATAATTGGGCTTTCATCTTAAGCCTGACAGGTACAAGACTACAGACTAGGCCTGGCTTATTCACAAGGTGGAATCGAGAATTGATTCTTGGGTTTTTAGAACTCTTTCTCGTAGAGGGAGGATAGTCTTACTTAAATATGTATTGGAAGGAATATCAGTCTATTGGAACTCGATCACAACCATTCCTAAAGGTATCCTTGATAAGATCACAAAGCTGAGCAATTGCTTCTTATGGGTTGGTAATAAATCTTCAGGAGGGTTGCATTTAGCGAAGTGGTCCTCTTTAGGAACCCCCAAAGATTTAGGCGGTTAGGGAATAAAATATCTATGTCTCTTTTCTAGAGCATTGACTGGAAGGAACTTATGGTGCCTATCGATAGAGAATAAGCTATGGAGAAAACTAATGAGATCCAATTACATCCCAAACCTCTCTTTCATTGAGTGGTTTAGGAAACTGAATAAATCCTCAAAAGGGTCCGTAGTGTGGAAGGATCTGGTCGAAGCATTCCCATTGGTAGGAGAATGGGTGGTGTGGAAAATAGGTCATGGGAAAAACATTAGGGTGGGAGAAGATCCTTGGTTGGGAGATGGAAATAATTTTAGACTCTCCCCCCCCTCATCCTTTCCTTAAGGAGCAATAATATTCACTATCTTCATGATTCTTGCACTGGTCTCCCTCAGCCTCAAGGGCGAGCAAGTTGGAAATATGCAACAACTGTAGGACTCCCAGTGGCCCTTCACGATGAATGTAACTTCTACATATCTTGGTTATGTGAAAATTTCATCAATCTTTCCCAAGAAAATGAGAACTCTTTGTGTTGGTCCCGTAACCCAAAGGAAAGATCCTTCACAACCAAGAAGGGGTACAAATCATGGCAGGAGGAAAGGCAAAATGCCCAACCACAATGGTGGTGGAAGGTTTTATTAAAATACAAGGTCCCACTACGTTGTAAACTAATTATGTGGTTGGCCTTAACCAACAAACTTCTGACCTGGGATAATTTGGAAAAAAGGAACTAACATGG
Organism: Picea engelmannii; assembly: GCA_009831015.1. NCBI lineage: Eukaryota > Viridiplantae > Streptophyta > Pinopsida > Pinales > Pinaceae > Picea > Picea engelmannii. The sequence goes on from ML809008.1 coordinate 29,998, forward strand.
TCCAAATCGTTGTGTACTTTGCAAATTAAACTCTAAATCCACCTCTCACTTTTTTGTCTCGTGCCCTTATGCAGGTCAAGTTGCCACAATGATAAAAGAAAAGTTTAAAGTAGGTGCATATTGGAATAATATTAACCTTGAGGAATGCTATAAGCTATGGATTCAAGACAGGTCATTAAAGATGTACACATGCCTACCATGTATTTTGGTTGCAAACTTATGGTGGGTGCACAACTCAGAAATTTTTAAAGATAAATCGATGTCACCGAAAGTGATTACAACTCTAACCCAAAAAATCTAAAGCAAAGGGTACCCTCCTTTCCTGTTTTGGATTATTCCATTCCGTGGGGTTATTTCGATGGTGCCAACTAAGGACACCCACCTTCCATTGGCATAGGAGTTGTGTTATTCTTAAATCAGAACCATTATATTTACATCGGGTATGCTCCAGGTGGAGGATCCAATAATAAAGCAGAACTCATAGCATTGTCGACCCTTCTAGAGACAACAAAGAAAAATGATAACATGAAGCTTCAGGTCATGGGATATTTTAAGTTGGTGATTGATTGGGCTAAAGGAAAAATATCCATTCAAAACATCATTCTGGTCAATATCTTGAGAGACATAAGACTTTCTTTTCAATCCTTTGAATGGTTGTCTTTTCAACATATATTGAGAGAACTTAATGTAAAAGCAGATGACCTCTCAAAAGAAGATTTACAACTACAAAGAGGGGCCTTTAGGTACTATGAGTATTTTGAAGGCACTGAAACATAAGCAATGGAATTCTGGTTGTGACTCTTTTATGTATACGACTCGAAAATGATGTAGGGATATCAAAGAGAGTACAAAATGTTTTGGAAGGATATAGAACAATAAGACAAATGCAAACTGAGGATCTTTTTGAAACAATATGAAAGTTAGCTTTCTAAGGCAGTTTTGTAAGTTTGAAACATGTATATTCTATGAATATAAGAAGCTTTTTTTCTATGGAAAAAAATAAAAGTTGATTTCAATAGAGGATGATCAACATTAATAATATTTTTTTATGTATTGCATATCATTACCATTATAAAGGTATTCAATATTTACAAAACGAATCGACAATCATTACTTTCAAATGGAATAATTTGCAATATTGTATTAATAGGAATAAGCCACTTAGGTGTTATATAAATGTGTATGTTTTATAATGATCATTAATTAATTAAAGGAAAGAGTGATTTTTTTTCCAAATAAGAAAAAACTTTATATTTCAAGAAAAAATATACATATTTTTGTCCTTTTATGAGGACTACTCTTTCTCTATGTTTTCATCATTTATGTGACTCATTATAATCTATTTTTAGAAAAACCAAAAAACACTTTCATTCAATATCCACATTTTTCCAAAAAAGAGCTCTCTTGCCTATCCACCTCTACTATCTATTCATATACATGCACAAAATCTTATAAAAGGAAATACATCTCATCAAGGAACCTTCCTTCATGGTATTCCTAGAAAATGAAAGCTCCTTGATCTAACAACATGGTGTCCTTTGATAATCAATCCGCTTTTGAGTTCAGCTCCCTATATAAATGGGTACAAGAAAAGCATTCTAGCTCATCCAATAAAATATGAATTTGGCCAAGCTGGGGCTAGAGGCACACCACCTAAACTTGCATCCTTTTGTTTGCCCATTCAATGACTACTTTTGAGTTCCCCATTATTTGTACTTTTTTTAATTTTAGAGAATTTACCATGAACATCAGATCCCCTAATTGATCTAAAAATGAAGAAGACTTGAAATCTTGAAATTATTTGCAAGTAAATTTTATGTGTTAAAAGCAAATGGATCAACTTTGCGACACATTAATTAAAGGATTACTCATGCAATATACAAATAGACAACAACATAATCAATGAACATAAGCACATAAACACAACAATTGATAAAGGAGTTCACCCCTCTCTTGAGCTACATCTCCTAGTCCAACTTCCAATGGATCATTATTATTAATTTCTCAAAGTGCTAAAAAACATGCCTTACAATGCTCAAACTGACCAACAGACTGCTCCAATGGATTCAGAGCGTCCAAAAACCCCTAGCTGGGATTTTTCGGCACCTCAATCGGTCAAACAACGAAGAAGTTAGGCCTCTTGGAAGTCCTCCCTTCAAGCTTGATGTCTTTGCATCTACAAAACGCACCCTTGTGTCATGAACCTGACACACACGCAATTTAAAGCGTGAAAACCTGGCACCGAGCGCAACCGTGCCAATGGTGCGAACTGTAGGACGATTATGGGCGCGCCAACCCCTAACCGCCTAGCTCTCGGGCATATGGGTCATAATATGACCTCGCGCTATGATAAAAAGGGCTCCGTTTTTCCAAACAAATGGAACAATGCCAAATGGTGGGTCGTCTAACAACTGTTTGAACCATATAAAAAACAAAAAAAACCCGCGCGCATTCCCGTGTAACAAAAGGTCATATGAATACAACACATGAAACCGTGGGCTATATTTGAAACACCCCCGTGCACGCCATTTACCAACAGGCATGGTCACATATATATAACAAATAATATGACCACGGGTCGGGGCTAAGCCCCGGCTCGACCCCCCGCCAAATATTACAATATTCAAATTCAAATACATATCAATTCGTATATATAACAAGGCGTAAATGGTGGTCCATTGGTCGGGCGGACTTTGTGAAGGCTCTATATGGTGGGGAGGTCCAGGGGTCGAACCCCACGGACTCCAATATATTTTGATCAAACAACCAATATAACGGTGCCACGTGGCAGCCCATGACTGGGCCACGTGGCACCAAACCACCAACCACATGCTGACACGTGTCGAAACACCATTCAACGACATCTGCCAATCAACAACTGCCACGTCACCACATGCCACATCAGCATACGGTCGTACGACCTTGCCACGTCATCCTGTACGGACTTTACGGAGTGTACAGTCAACGTCCTTTTTTTTGCCTGTTTGACATTCCGAACAGATTGCGATATCTCTCGCTCTCGATGTCCGTTTGATATGAAACGAGTTGCGTTGGGTTCATAACGATGAGGTCTATGCTATCGTCTGGTTTGAAGCGATTCCGAGCACTTTGAATTTTTGAGCAAAATTTGATCCCTTGATCACACCTCCCCATTGAGAAGCTTTTGGACCTCCAGAAGACTATTTTTAGTCTATGTGAAGATGAGGGTATAGTTCCCTCACCCTTCAAACCTCAATCCACTTGGCTTTTCTTGGATTCGTCCCTTTAAGACCAACTCGAAGACACTCCACATTTCCTCGTTTTGAAGTTCGCATTCTCCTATCAAGGATGGCGTCTTCATGCAGTTCTGTAAGATACTCTTGGGAAAAATCATCTATAGAAGGAATCTGAACATGATCTCCTTGATCATCAATCAACAGAGGCTCTTACAATTTCAAATTCTCAACATTAACAACTGCATACATCTGCATATAAGGAGGCAAATCTAAACGAAAAGCATTGTTACCAATCTTGTCGATAATCTTGAAAGGACCACATCGAATCGGTTTCAACTTTTCACCTTCTCCTTTAAGTCTCTCCTTACTGATGTAAAGCCAAACTTCATCTCCAACTTGGAAACTGTGATCAACACGATGCTTGTCATGTCTCGTCTTGTACTTGGCCTGACTCTTTTCCAACTGCTCTTGCACCACTTGATGTATCGACTGAATTTGTTCAATGAACTTTTCTACCCTATCAATGTCATATTTACCATCAACAACAATATCTTTCCCAAAGATAAAATCTAAAGGAGACTTGGGAAAATAGCCAAAACATGCTTCAAATGGCGACGTTTGAGTCGAAGAGTGCTTAACTCGATTGTACGCATGTTGAATGTAGTGTAAATGCTCATCCCAAAGTTTAGGATGCTTGCTGCAATAAGCAGGAAGAAGATGCACCACTGTTCGATTTACCACCTCTGTCTGACCATCTGTTTGTGGATGAAAATCTGTGCTCTTTTTAAGTTTGGTGTCCATGAGTGCCCACAAACTCGACCAAAAACTTCCAACAAATTGAGAATCCCGATAAAAAATAATGGACTTAGGCAATCCAAAATGCACCCAAACATTTTGAAAGAACAACTGTGCCGTTTGTTCTGCTGTAACCTGCTTAGTACAAGGCATCAAAATACACATTTTTCTAAATCGATCAACCACAACATAAAGATAATCA